>PVIC010004913.1:0-60244 GCA_004025085.1 Thryonomys swinderianus | reverse complement strand
AAAAAAAAAAAAAAAAAAAAAAAAAAAAAAAAAAAAAATCTCAACAATGCTGTAAGACACAAGACCAGTATGCAGCACAGATCGATTATACTGTAGCAGTGAGCAAACTGAAAATGGAACCAAAACTTCCATTGATGGCAGCACTCAAAAGAACAAGATCCTGAGGGACAAACTCCACAAAGCGAGTATAAAACTGACACTCTGAAGTGACAGAACCATTGAAACTAAAGGAGACTTAAAAAGGTGGAAGGACAACCTACTTTCTTGGGCCAGAAGACTTGATATTGGCCAGGTGCGGGTGCACACCTGTAAATCCCAGCACTCTGGGAGGCTGAAACAGGAGGATCACAAGCTCCAGCCCAACCTGTACAATTTAGACAAAAGGGAGATCTTGTCTCAAAATGAAAGAGTAAAAAGGAGCTGGGGATGTGGGTCAGTGGGAAGGTCTTGGGTCCACCCCAAGTACCATTAAAAAAAATGAGGAGCCACGCCTGTTATCCCAGGAGGATTGCTGAGTTCAAGGCTTGCCTGGGCTACATAGTGAGCTCAGGGCCAGCCTGAACTACAAAGCGAGACCCTGTCTCAAAAAAAAAAAAAAAAAAAAGAGGAGCTGCTTTTTGTTTGTTTTTGTTTTGAGTGAAGCTTTTCTTTCTCTCTCTCTCTTTCTCTCTTTTTTTTTGGGGGGGGATCAAACTTGGGCCCTTGTGTGTCCAAGGTTGGCGCAATACCACTTGAGCTAAATCCCCAGCTCTTTGTTTTTGTTTTGAGACAGGGTCTTGCTTTGTAATTCAGGCTGGCCCTGAACTCCCTATGTGTAGCCCAGGCAAACCTCGAACTCAGCAATACTCCTGCTTCTGCCTCCCAAGTGCTGAGATGACAGGCATAAGCCACCACACCCAGCCCTGAGGAGTTGCTTTTAAGAGAGCAGCATTTCCAGTCTATTAAGAGAGCAGCACTTCCGGTCATCTGCAGACATCTGTGTCCGTTCAAGGACACAGTCCCGCGAGGGTATGTTGGGCACGGCCTTAACCGCTTGCTGTGACAGTGTCGGTCCCCAGGCTGTCCAGGCACTGTGAGTGCCTGTGTGTGTAGCCTAGAGAGGGCTGCAAGCCATGCAAAGCCCAGTGCCCTGTTGCTCCCCTTGCAGGTGTAGGGTAGCACAGGCTTGGGTATGACTGGTCTGATGCTGTCTCTTGTTCTCTGTGTGACCCTGGGTACACACCTCCCCTCTCTGTGCCTACAGGTCCCTGTTGGCAAAACGCGGTGGTGTCTGCCATTTAGGATTACCCTGAGCGTGGAGACAGACAAAGGGTGCCAAGCACTTGCCTTCCCTGAGTACTAAATGGTCCTCATTCAGACCTCACGGGCATCTGCCAGGTGCAGCAGGGCACAGCAGGGAAGGAGACACACAGAGCTTCTGTTCTGCCTTCCGGGACAGACAGACACAGGCAGGGAGGCCAGCGGAAGCTCAGGCAGCTGCTCTGATGGTGCAAGAGCCTCAGTGTCACCACCAAAAAGGGCTGGAAAAGCCAAATGCTCGTGTGGGGGCAGGGTATGCATGCCTGTAGCCCTAAGATGCTGAGAGGCTGAGGCAGGAGGACTGCAAGTTCAAGCCTGGCCTAGGCAACTTAACAAGAACCTACCACATAATTTTAAATAGGAGGGCTGAGGATATAGCTTGGGGTGAAGGCCCTGGGTGCAAGGCCCAGCACCACTGCCAAAAGAGCCAAATGCAGGTCCCAGCCAGCACAATGACTAGTTGATGTGGCAGGGCTGGCCTGGGGGGTGCATTCTGGGCAATGTTGGGTTTAGGAGGTTTCTACTCAGAGAAGCCACAGTGGGGAGAGTGAGAGTGACATTCAGATTCTCAAGTTGTTTTTTAAATTTGAATGTCTCCTATTTCACTACTTCTTGTTGTAAAATATACACTTCAGAGAAGGTCACATGTAAACTTTGTAAACGTGCAGCCCAGTGAGTGCAGCACCTTCCTGGTGCTGTGCAAGCCTCACTGCCATCCCGCTCTGTGTAGAAACACACACTCCTCCATCCCTGCACTATCTCCCTGACGCACAGCAGTAGAATTGGTGCCTGGTGCCTGGTGCCTGCCTCATGTCTCTTGGCCTAATGCCCTTGATGTCATCCTGCTTGTAGTGGTATCAGGATTCTTTCCCCTAACAAGCTGAGTCATGTTCCATCCACGGTACCCATCACTGAGGGTCTGTCTATCCCTTGGGGGACACTTGGGTCCCCTCTATCTTTGGGCTGTTGGCATAATCCCCTGTGAACACAAGTGACAGAGTCCTTGCTCTCAGTCCTGTGGACACGTGCCCAGAAGGGTGGTTGCCGCTGGCATGTGTCATTGTCTTGAGGGCCCACATCTTCTTGCCTGTGGCTGGGCCATTTTACACCCCGACCAGTGCCCGGGCTCTGGCTTCCTCACCTCTTCCCACCCAGCAGCCTCTGCTTCTTGTTTGTGTTTTGGTAACTGATAGTGTTGGGTGAATGGCTTGCCAGGAGGGCGCAGGCAAACCCTCGGTGGGGCTGGAGGCTGGTCATGAATGTGGTGTGTGGGGATCCCAGGTGTGTCTTCCTGAGACCTCCGTGAGGTGCTGGGACCCAGGTGGGAGGTGCGCTGCCCTTGTCGTCGAGGGTGGTGAAGGTCTTGCTCCTGTCCCACGGGGCTCTGCTGGGCTGGGTTTGGGTTTATATGGATCATTATGCTGGCACAGCAGGAGCCTGGGGTGGACTCAGTGCCCATCACAAGGCGCATGGCGTCTCTGCTTCTGAGAGTGGACACTGAGGGGATCAGCCACTTTCCTCAGAGCCAGGGGACTGTTCTGTGCCAGGGAGTGGAGTGAGAAGAGCCAGGCAGCAGGCCCGCAGGGGTCCCCAGAGCCTGCTGCCCCAGCCTCCTGACCCCTTCTTCTCTTGTACCCCAGGTACCCAGGTTGCAGGCATCACATGGGGAAGGAGGCTCCCTGAGTGCACAGAGCTGGGTAAGCCCAGCCCTAGACCACTGGGAGGGGCCCAGAGCAGTGCTGTTCATGAGTGGGTGACAGTCCTAGAGCGGCATCTCCAGAGGAAACCTTAGTGTGGACACTGGCCACCTGGAGTCTAGTGTCAGGGACCACCCCTTTCCCACTGCCACTTGCTCCACTTCCCAGCCCTGTGGGCAACTCCAGATCCTGTGAATAACAGCCTACCATGACAGCAGGCTTGGCACTGGGCTTTGAGCCACTGCCCTGCAGGTTGCACTGCCAGGCCAGGGCTGGTGGCAGGAAAATAGAGGCCGACAGCAGCTTAGTGGTGCAGGCTCAGAGTGTGGCTGCTTACTTACTGCCCAACACCTCACTGCCTTCTCCGGTTCCTTCCCTCTGCCATGGGGTGCTGCATGGCTCCAGGGCTGCCCGGCTGCCCCTGCTGCTGCATGAGCCCAGGTCTCAGTGCTGGAGAAAACTTGGTCCCGTCATTGCTGAGTTGTGGGTGGGCGGGCAGAGATCCAAGGATGCCCGGGATCCCTCGTTGCTGTTGGAGGACCTGTGCCAATACCTGCACCCAGCCCTGAGGGACCAGGCTCTGGTGTCCCTCTGGGCTGACCGCAGCCCTGTACATCAGCCCCCTTAGAGAGCAGACAGCACTGGGGCACCCCAGAGACTTGTCCCAGTCATAATGAGTGGGGTCTGATGCTGCATCCAGGTCTGTGGGAGCCCAGAGGCTGGCAGGGGACAGTGGAGCATGGACAGTGTGATGCAGGGTGGTCTTGGTGTCCTGGGCCTGGGGTCGCTGGCTCTCAGGCACCTCAGGACTTCAGCCAGGTCCAGAGGTGGGCAGTGAGTTGCCTGACAGCCCACTGTGGGCCAGGAGCAGAGGCTACCTCCGCATGGGGTGTCCTGGGTATTCTTGCCAGGTAGATCTCAGTGCCACAGCCTCTAGACAGGAAGGGTACGGGGTGGGGCGAGGTCCACTACCCACCTGTGTGCCCAGCTACCTGAGTGAGCCCACCTGAGCTGGGTGAGGCCTGGGCTTGTGGGGCTTGCCAGAGTCTTTGGAGTATTTGGCAGCTACAGACCGCCCTGTGCTTGGGGGTGCCCAGAGACAGGCCCTAGGGGAAACTGAGTCTTAGAGAGACAAGAGCAAGTCAGCACCAGAGCCTCCCTCTCCACAGAGAAGGGCCACCTCCCACGGAGCCCCAGAGCCTCTCCTTCAACACACTACCTGAGGCTTTTCCGGTGGATGAGTCAGGGCACTCCCTGGCTAGTGCTTCTTGGCTGTGAACTGTCTCCCACTTCTGTTTCCCTGAACTCTGCCCATGCCTTCCTCAGCAGCAGAGCTGTCCTGGGGCACAGGGTTTTGCAGGAGACCAAAAAGTCTGCAGTATTTTTACAAATGAAAACCAATGTAGAACTATCTGTGGGATCAGGTTCTTGGCTGCTCTAACTACTACTCAGCTTGAAACAGCAGAGTCATCCTTTTAGACATGGCCGTCAGAGGTCAGACCGGTGTCCTCTGAGTATAAGTCCCAGGTGAATGAGAACGTGGGCTCCTCTGAAGACCCCAGGAGGCCTTGCTGGGCCTGCTCTGCCTTGTACAGTTCTGTGCTCCTCCCCTGTGCTCTGCTGTCCCTACCAGCCTCTTACCTATGAGGTTAATGTCCCTCTGCTTCTTCTCAGGGCCGGTGAGGACACTGGCCACCCAGTGGTCCAGGACTAGCTGTGCGCATGAGCCTGGCCCCAGCTCCAAGCTCCTCCTGCTGTGGCGGTCATTAGGGTGCAGACACATGGGTGAGGCCCATACTCAGAGGCCACAGCACGATACACAAAACTGTGTGTGTGTGGGGGTCTTGTGATCACTGTGGGGAGTCTTGGTATCTTTCAGTGCTGGCTGAAACTAGCTTCCTGAGATTTTGGGATTTTTGTTCACCATGAGTTTTTGTTTAAATTTTATTAAAAACACTGCATTAAGTTATCCATTTTGATTACTGGGGTTTGGGCAACCCCTTAAATTTTGGCTGTGGGCAGCACTTCTCTCACGTCTCCCTGGCCCTGCTTGGTATGAGCAAGAAGCATGCCCCATCTTGTACACCCAGCTGAGGCTGTCCCCACCCTTTACTGGTCCTGGGCTCCCCAGAGCTGCCCTTACAGAGCTCTGAGCATAGCTGACCTCCTATGCCCGCCGGTCAGGCCCAGTCTCCCCACTCTGGCCCTTACCACCCTCGAAATGAGATTATGGACTGTTCTCAGAATCTCCCCTGAGAAGAATATAGGCCTCACAGTAGGATAATCCGGGTATGAAAGATATGTACTTACCCTGTATAACCTGTTGGCCGCAAGTGCCGTCTCTGAAATGGGGATGTCCACGGGCACCTTTCTGGGGGGCCCTAGGAGGTGATCAGGTCAAACTGCACCACTGGCTCCTGGCCCTAGGGTGCTGGCCCTAGGCAGGCTGTGCTGTGGACCATCCCGGCCGGCCGGGCCTCCGGGCCGGCTGACTCAGAGGCTTGCCTAATCTCCGGCCACAGGCACACCTACCCCAGGGCGAGGCTGAGCAGGAGCTCCGCAAGCAGGATTCTGGGTTCCTGGCTGAGAGGAGGTGCAGACGCGGGGAGAGCAGTGCCGGCTTCGGGCCGGCCTTGGACGGGAGCCCCCCGCCCTGTTCCACTCCCCTCAGCCCCGGCCGCCACAGGCAAGACGCTACCTGCCGCGTGCCGGGCATTCCAGCGCTGCCTGGCCGCCCGCGCCCGCCCGAGTCATGGGCTTGATGCCGGCCGCGCGGGGCTCCTCCCGGGCCCGCGCCTGCCCACGGCCCTCCTGCCGCTTGGCCGCCTGCTGCGCGCCCGCCGCCCCAGGTAGGGCTTTGGGGAGGGTCTCCGGGCGGAGGCAAGGCGGGCAGGTCCTCTCCAATCTCCTGCGGGGTTGGGGGGCGGCGTGACAATGGCGTTCAGACGCCAGAGGGGTCCGCCCCACCCCCAGCCCCACCATGGAGCTGTGTAGGAAGGGAGCCTGGACTGTGACCCAGGGCCTAGCGCCACCCCTTGGGCTTCAGAAAGCCACCACCGGCATGGAGGATTGAACCTCTTCCGCCTGGGGCCTGGCCATCAGTATTCCCCACCCCACCCCCTCTGTTTCTGAGGGAAGGGTGAGGAAGCAAGGAGGGATCCAGGTGGGATTTGTTCATAGCCCAAATACCGAGGCCATGAGGTGTCCAGGGCAGGGTCTGTGGAGTGACAGGGACAGCTGTGGGACAGTCCCTCTGCACATGAGTGCGCAAAGGTGGGGTGAGTGGTGGAAACTGGCCTGGGTCCTGATCCAAGGCAAGGAGGACTGAGGCCCGGAGGGAAACCGGAATTACTCAGGGTTTTGACTCCGTGGAGTGTGGACTCTCCAGCCACTACCACTGGGGTCCGTCGCTGGAAGCCCTGGAAGGCAGGCAGATGGCCCAGCCGAGCTGCTCGCTCATCTGGGTTCACTCTAAAGGGAATCCCAGCGCCTTCTCCTCTTGCTGGCTCTGGGAGGCCTCCCCAGGCCCCGGGAGGGACCCCGTGTGGAGCTGGTGTGCAGCCCTGTGGAGTGGCAAGGCTTGAGGCTCAAATCACCTGGGAAGCAGGTGGCAGCCAGGCATGTGGCTCCCTGAGCCTGCTGCACCTTCCTAGACAGGAGCCAGCGGTGCATGGCTGTCAGGCAGAGGCTGTGAGCCTATTGTAGCTTCATCCCAGAGGGGCAGCCCTGCCAGTTTCTTTCAGGTGCATCGTGTAGTGTGGTCTGGGTCCTGGAGGAGCTGCAACTCACAGCTTGCTGGTGTTGCCAGCAACCTGAGTCAGCCAGGTATTGACAGGAGGGGAGGGAAGGGGAGCTCCATTGCAGCGGGTTCTCCCTGCACCGGGCAGCTGGAATGCTAGGCTTGTGGCAGTGCCAACTCTGTGCCAAAGGTTCTGGGGCAGGATGGCTGGGGTTACCTAGCAAGTCCCAGGGGGCAGCATCTTCCCCTCCTGGCCAGGGCTGCCATCTCACTTAGCTGTGCCAGTGGCCCAGCCAATCCAGGTCCTGCTCTGAGAAAGGATGGAGACACAGGTTTATCTAGTTGTCTGCACCCCAGGGTAGGCAGCAAGGGTGGCCACTTCTCTGCACCTGCAGCCAGAGTGCTTGGGCCCAAGCCTTGACCCTGCCCCAGATCTCTTGAATAGGCAAGGTAGTGTTGGTGATGGTCATAGTCCTGGAGTTAGCACACTGCCTGGGATGTCTGTGCAGTGTTCAGGGCTGTACTGAGTGCCAGCCACCGCAGCCCATACACTTCCATGTACGGGCACGCGCACAAGCAAACCCACATGCACACTGTGACACACATGTGCACGTATGTGAAAGCAGCCCAAGTGTGAAGTAGTCCTTTGCACCGTGCCCACACAAGCCCTGGTGGCATCTGCTAGTGTTCACTGTGATGGCACATGGATGTTCGAGGAGGGGAGTTTCCCTCCCCCCGATTCCGGGTGCTTTATCTGGGTCTAGTACCGGAGAAGCCTGAAGAGTCCTGCTCTCCAGCAGACACTGTATTAGAGCTGATCTTTCGGGGTGTGCTGGGGATGGAACCCAGGCCTTGCGCATGCTTGGCAGGTGTCTGTTGCTGAGCTCCATTTCTGGTCCAGGACTGATGCATCCTAACTCACGACAGTCCTGTGGAGGAGTGGCGTAGCTGCTAAAGGACAGAGGGACACCAACCACCCCCTCAGAGGCCACATGAACAGCACTGAGTTTAGGCTTTATTCCCTGGCACACCCAAAACTACCCTGTGGTAGATGAGGTCTCCCCATCTCCGCATTATGGGTCAGCCATGGCTGTGGGTCAGCCAAAGGCCCATGGAGCTCAGGACCAGGGGTCCCTTTCTTCTGAGGTGCCACTCACAGCTCCCTCCCCTCTGCCTGGGCTGTGGGGAACCTGTGGAGCCAGACACACGTTTAGTATGTTTTCTAAGCCAGAATTTCCACAGCCCTCTTCCTCTCATCCTGTTTCCTACTGTTGCTTCTTTGCTGCCATGTCCCGTGTTAGGTGTTTTGGAACTTTTCTTCCTGATATGCTTTGCTAGAGATGGCATTACCAGCACCCCAGAAAGCCCTTGAGTGCCCTCTGGTCCCCTAAGCCCCACCCATAGCCATATTTTGGCCTGATGACACCAATCAGTTTTGGTTTTTTTAACTTCACGTGAAGTTAGATACGCCAAGCATATATATACCATCTTCTTAACCCCTTTGAAAGCGAACAGTTCAGTAGTGCTAAGTCCACTGACAATCACCACCACGAGCCACCTCCTGGCTACTGAGAACTTTTTATTTTACACAACTGAAAATCAGCCCCATTAACTTCTAACTCCCTACCCCTTGTCCCTGGTGTCTCTGGTTTCTGCCAGTCTGGCAGAATCATGCCCAATGTATTTGCCCTTTTCATGACTGTGAATGGCTGTCTGTGGGTTTCACCAGTGTCGTGGCAACTGTCAGAACCTCTTGACCCTTAACCTCCTTGTGTTCTGTTGTGTGTAGACCTGATGCTTTTACCCATGGATGCCTAAATGTTGTGAGCAAAGGTGCTGCACACATGAGGTAGAGGAACCTCTTGGAACCCTGCCTTCAGTCCTTAGTCCCAAAATGGCACTGCTGGAACATCTGACAGTGACCCTAATCTTAGTGGTTTTGACGCCCTGCTATGCTGGACTGCACAGAGCAGGGTGGCACTGGCTGGATTCTGTAGTGAGCAGGGAGGCCACGTCACTATGGTGTTGTCTGCATTCTGAGCTACATACCACAGTCCTTATTACACACTGGACTCTAGGAGGCTGCAGGTCTGGCTGCGGTTGGGGTGTTGATGCTTCCCTGTGGGGTGACAACAAACCCGTCACTAGTCACCACAGTGTGTGATGCGTGCCCCCTGGAGCTGTTTGCTCCGGGCTTGAATAGGATCTGCAGGCCTCACACCTGTCTTCCCTGATCCCAGGTCCTGGTGCTGCCCCCGGTCTGTGTCCCCAGTGTCTAAAGCATTTCCACAGGAAGAGCCTCCTCTGGCCCTCACAGGCCTGTGTTGTCCCTGCTGCCCACCACCTGCCACTGGCTGGGTGGTGGAGAGTGTGACCAGCCCCTCTCCTGCCAGGGATCTTTGGGCAGCGGCTGGAGGACACGGTTTACCATGAGCGGAAGTACGGCCCCCGGCTGGCCCCAATGCTGGTGGAGCAGTGTGTGGACTTCATCCGGGAGCGTGGGCTCACCGAGGAGGGGCTCTTCCGCCTGCCCGGCCAGGCTGACCTGGTACGAGGCCTGCAGGACTCCTTCGACTGTGGCGAGAAGCCGCTCTTTGACAGGTAAGCTCTGGGATTGGTCAGCAGTGCCCAGGGAAGCCTGCCATGGCATGGTGGCTGCTGCTCACTCTGGTGGGCATGGCAGCCCTCTTGGGTGCAGAGCTGTGGGTATCCTCAGGGCTGATTCCAGCTGCATCGGGGTTTGGTCTTGGCAGGAAGAGGGTGGTGTCTGCTGACCACCAGGCTAGATGAGTTCAGGCTCAGCTGCACCCAGGACCCCAGACTGCTGAAATCTGTCTTTTGGTCCTGCCTCCCTCAGTGACAAGATGGCACAGCCGCTTGGTGCCCTCTCTGCCTGCCCAGGGTTTAACCCATCTCTGAAGCACACCCACATCCTAGGTGCTAATCCCTATTGAAGGCCACTGGTGCTCCTGGAAGCTCCATCCTAACCTGGCTCTCAGTGAGCTCTTGTGCGCTCTACACAACTCTCAGCCAGGCCACTCCTGTCCTGTGCCCACGGGATCTGCCATAGGATTGGGGATGGCTCCAAACAAACACAGCCTGAGTAGGGCCCGGGCACCTGGGCTTTCAGAAGCTCCCTGGAATGGGGTCCTCTGGCCTGGTGCTCTTCTTGGCCCTTCTCAGGGTGGAGGCTTGCTGTGTATGGCAGACTGTCCACCTGCCAGGGTGTCTGCCTATGGCCACCACCCACCATGAAGCCTCTCCCTGGCTCCTCCTGCATCAGGTGTCCTCCAGGCTGGAAGCCGTCAGGACCCAAGCTGTCCCACATCTATGCTTCGAGCACCATGGATGCCGATTTGCTCCAGTGCAACAGAGGGTCCCCTGGATATGAGGCCTTTGAGGGAAGTTGAAGGAGCCCTTGGAACTGGAGGATGAGGAGGGTGCAGCAGATGGGGGGGCTATAGCTGCCAGCTGGTCTGGCTCCTGTGAAGGACATGGACAGCAAGGGCAGCTGCCCCGGGGCAGGTCTGCCAATCACTGTGCCCACTGTGCCCTGCACCAGCCCCCTCAGGCACACTGGCTATGAGACCCCTGGGTTGGCAGGTTTCCCTTTGTGCTGTGGTGGGGGCTGGATCCGCAGTGGAATGGGAGAGAGGGAGCACAGGAAACAGCCTCAAGCTGAGGTCTCTGCGGCTGAGGGGAAGGATGGAGTCGGGGACTTTGAGGAATCAGGGTGTGAGGGGCTCTGTGGTTACTAGGGGCCACAGAAAGAGCACTGGAGAATGGAGGGGCCACTGTGTCCAGGATGCAAGTGGCTTGGGGACCCATAAGCACTGATGACCTCCCTACCTCTTGCTCTTTGTGGCACATACCCTTCTGTGGGGCACCTGATGCTGTTGTGCTTCTGTACTCCAACCATCCTCTGGTGGCTGCTGCCACTGAGTCATTGGGGCCCAGAGGACAGGGCACCCTCAGCTTGATCGAGAACTCCTGGTGTGGCCAGCCCAGGCGACTAAGGCGAAGGCAGTGGCGGGCAGATAGCAGCACACCTGGTTGGAGAGGGGAGGGCAGGGCAGGGAGAGGCCCTGTGCATATAGGTCTGGGGTGTATGTTGGGTCAGGCAACTCCACAGTCCAGGTATCAGGGCCAGAGGGACCCAGAGCTTATCTTAGCGTGGCTGGCAGCACTCCAGTGGCCACAGCCTCCTGGGCCTGGCCTACCTTTGCTGAGGGTCTCCCTGAGGCAGAGGCAAGTGTGGGTTTAAAACAGGGCACAGGGGAAGAAGATGAACTTCTGGGGGTCCAGGTGCAACCTGAGATACAGGTTGGAGGAGAGGCTGGCTTCAGACCACGGAATGGGCCACAGGGGCAAACAAGCCAAGGAGGGAGTGAACTCTGGGCCTAGGGCCAGGGGAGCTCAAGGCTGGGCAGTGGGTTCACAGGGCTCTAGAGACAGGGTGACACACACAGGTGCCGACAACAACCAAGGGGCCCAGGGCCCTGCCTGTGGCCTTCTCTGAAAGGCTAAGCCCAAGCCCAGGAGCTGAACAAGCACAGGTTGAGGTTGGCAGCACCTGGCAAAGGCTGCAGGAGAACTGTCTCTGTCCAGGGAGCTGGCACCTCCATGCTGCCCCTTGGGGCCTGGGAATGGCCACCAGGAGGTTGACTGCAGACCCGAGGCCAGAGGCCAGAGGCCACTGTGGGGTGTGGGGCATCACTGCCGTAGCCCTGACATCCCAGGTCTCACGCTGCCCCCGACCTCCAGCACGACGGACGTGCACACAGTGGCTTCCCTGTTGAAGCTGTACCTGCGGGAGCTGCCCGAGCCGGTGATCCCCTTCGCTAGGTACCAGGACTTCCTCAGCTGTGCCCAGCTACTCACCAAGGACGAGGGGGAGGTCAGTGCCCCAGGGACCCATCCTGCGCGGGGGCTGGGGATGGGCATGTGACGTCAGGACGCAGGCTCCTCAGCTTCCGGTGTGTTAGTGTGAGGAGAGGGGCCAGGCACATCTTTCCCATGTGCATGTGTGCAAGTGTGCATGTGTGCATGCATGCATGTGTATGTGTATGTGCACATGAATGGGTGTTTTGGGAAGTGAGTTGGTGCATCCCACTCTGTCTTTGGCAGGTGGGGGCGTCTTCCTCTGCTTTGAGGGTGGTGGCTAGAGAGTCCTGCCCTCTGTGCCACCCCAGCCCTGCCCCATATCTGACCTGAGTCTGAAAGGGCCAGGCGCCCCCTGCAGGCCAGTTGGTCCAGGGAGCCCAGCTAGGCCCATGTCGCAGTAGATGTTCCCGTCCTACTGCCTTCTCCCGTGCTTGGCTGGGGTCACCCAGGTTTGAGATTCAGGAATAGACACTTTCTGCCATTTTCTGTCCTGCACCCTCTGGAGAGAATTCGAGGCCGCTTAGGATAGAGGGCAGCAGATGTGTCTGCCGCCCTGGGGACGAGGGCAGGGGAAACAGTTTGCCTTCCTACTGGCCATGGGAGCTGGGGCCTATCACCTGGTAGATATTTGTGCCTCTCTAGAGAGCTGAGCCTTCCCTCCATCCGTGTCTGTGCCCAGAACGGAGTCAGCCTCCCTCAGAAGCCACAGCGTGGCCGCCATTCCCTGCAGGGGTTGGAGGTGGTCAGGCTCAGCTGCATCCCTTCCCCATGTCCGGCCCAGCCCCAGTGATAGCAGGACCTCGAGGCTAGTGTGTGACGCTGTTTTCTCCTTCCCAAGGGGACCCTGGAGCTGGCCAGACAAGTGCACCATCTTCCCCAGGCCAATTACAACCTGCTTAGATATATCTGCAAGTAAGTGGCACAGGGTGGTCCCTTCCTGCAGGCTCTGCGCTCCCCGCACCGAGGACACCATCCCATCACAGGAAGTGGGCAGTGCAGAAGACTCGGCCTGAGCCCTGGGCGTCTGCGGGGATCCCAGCCCCTCAGTGTCTTCCAGTGCACTGGTAGGGCTCTTGCCCAGGGTGCCTGGATTTCTGGGGCATCTGCCCCACTGTAGGCTGTAAAATCCTTCATCCTGCTTCTGTGCCAAGGATGGTGGGGCCCCTGGCCCTCTTTTCTGACAGTCCCCGGATGACCCCGATTGAGCTCGGAGGGTGCTATGATGGTGTCCAGCCCCTGTGGCAACCTGGGGGTTTGTTTAGGGGGACAAGGTGGGGCCAGGGTGGCGATGGGCATGGCCTCCTGGTGAGCAGGGTCCAGGTAGCTCATAGGCTTCTGACCCTCTGACCCCGTGACCCTTGGTCAGAGTCTGCTTGCTGCTTCTCCTCCCTGGCAGGTTTCTGGATGAGGTGCAGTCCCACTCAGACGTCAACAAGATGAGCGTGCAGAACCTGGCAACTGTGTTTGGACCTAACATCCTGCGGCCCCCGATGGAGGACCCAGTGACCATCATGGAAGGTGCTGGGGAGGGAGGCGCCCGTCTCATCTGGGTCCAGGGGCCTTCTCAGGGGCTCAGGTCCCCACTCCACAGGGGCTTGCCCGCGGAGTCTTCCATGAAAAGAAATGGAGCTGTGTGGTCCCAGTGGGTCGCTGGAGCAGTGAGAGCAGCCCCAGGGTCTCTGTGGACGGAGGGCCTGGGGGTGGGGGGCGGCGGAAGTCAAGGCTCTGGCCACTGCACAGTTTTTGCTTCATTCACAATTAAGCAATTACCCAAGGTTCTTGGATGCAACGCTTTGCAAACCCTGTTGCTTATCTATGACAAATAATAACGACATGATTTTCTAAATAGCTGGGTCATGAGGCTGAGGCAGGAAGATTGCTGGAGCTCAGGAGCTTCAGGCTACCTGGGCCACATAACAAGACCGGGTCTCAAAAGAGAAAAACAGCAGCAGTGGCAGCGCCTTTTAATGTGCCTCTCTACTCAGTGCTCTTTATTTTTCGCTGTTTTAGGTGGTATACACCGACAGCTCACAGTTACATTTGTTGTGAGCAGTTGGAACATGTACATGATACATTTTACTTCCCTTTTCTTCCCTCTTCCTTTCTCTGTCTCTTGTTCCCTTCTCACTGCAAAAGCTCTTCTTATTATCTAGTATCTATCTTTTACTTTGTTCTTTATTTATACTTTGGGGTTCTCATGTAAGGGCAATTGTGCAATACTTAAACTTGTTTGTCTTGATTTTTTTCACTTAACATTATGGTCTCAAGGTGCTTCTCCTTTTCTACAAATGACTCGAATTTATCGTTCTTTCTGGTGGAGTATTACTCCATGGTGTGTGTAAACACCTTACTTTCCTTATCCATTCCTCTGTTGATGGACATATAAACTGCTTCCTAGATTTAGCTATGATGAGTTGTGCTTGTGCAAACATAGGTGTGCAACACGACACATCCCTGTCTTTAGCTCTTTCAGGAAGACACCTAGGAGGGAATAACCAGGTTGAATGGGATTTCTATTTTGAGTGTTTCGGGGACCCTCCACACTGCCTCCCATCAGGGCTGTGCTAGTTTACAAGCCATAGAGAAGCCCCCACCCCTGAAGCCTCGCCAGTGTTTGTTGTTGTCTGATTTCTTTCTGGAGTAGGATGAAATCTTGGCATTATTTTACTTGCATTTCTGCAGCAGGCAGGGCTGTTGAACATCTTTTGTTGACCATGTGCATGTCTTCTGAGAAGTGTATATTTACTTCAGTTGCCTGTTTTTTTTGATTGTGTATTATTTGGGGAGATCTAATTTCTTGAGTTCTTTATATATTCTAGATGTTAGTAGCCCTCTGAGGAATAGCTGGCAAAAGTTTTTCCTCATTCTATATGTGGTCTCTTCACTCTTTTGATTGTTCTGTCACACAGAAGTTTTTTTTTTTTTTTTTTTTTTTTTTGAGGCAGGGTCTCGCTTTGTAGTTCAGGCTAGCGCTGAGCTCACTATGTAGCCCAGGCAAGCCTCGAACTCAGCAATCCTCCTGTCTCTGCCTCCTGAGTGCTGGGATTACAGGCGTGAGCCTGTACTGTGCCACCACGCCCGGCACTGTGGTATGTGGTATTGATTGCTGGTGGGCATGAGTCACGATGACCAGCATTGTATGTGGTTACTGGGATCGAACTCAGGGCTTTGTGCTTGTGAGGCAGGCCCCGGAACCACTGAGCTAAATCTCCGGCCCTACACAGAAGTTTTTTGACATGATATGATCCCATTTGTTGGTGTTATTTCTTTTATAATTGGGATTCTGCTCAGAAGCCCTTGCCTACTGCTACATCTTCAAAAGTTTTACTTTATCTTCCAACAGATTCAGTGTTTCTGTTTTAACATTTGAATATTGGATCTATTAGTTTAGTGCACAGTAAGAGATGTGGGTCTAGATGGGATCTTCTGCCAGTGTAGTGCTTGCTTGTTTCAGTTTCAGGCCTCACCACCAGCCTGTGCTGCAACGATAGCCCTTGTTTTACAGAGGGGCTGAGGCTCAGGCTGGAGTCACGCTGCCCGGCCTGGACCAGCCGAGGGCCCAGCTCCTTGTGAGGCATGGCCATGGACCAGTCAGTGGTGGTGTGGGCTGGCATGGACCCTAACTGGTCCCTGTGAAGTGGTGCTTTGGCTCTAAGCCCATGAAGCCCAGCTCTCATCTGTCTCAATGCCCACATGCCCACCTAGTCCCTGTGCTATGCTGTGCCTTGTCTGGCAGAGAAATCCTTACATAATTCCTGGGGTTTTGGCTACCTTCCATGCCAGGGTCCCCATGAGTGCCCAGCTTTTCTGACCTCTTGGCAAACCTCCCATTTTTGGTCTCTGGTGCTGAGACTGCTGTGTAGATACCAAGGCCAATGCTGCATACCCACTTAGAAGCTGAGTCCCCAAAGCCAGGGGGACTACATCTCAGTGTGAAGAAGGGGCTACATGGGCTCGGGGACTGGGCAGGAGGCACTGTGTGTGTTGGGGTATGTGTGCAGTTGTGAGTGTGCCCCTGTGTGTAAGACAGTGCTAGCCCACTGAAAGGTGGATCGCGGTGCAGGTGCCCATCCTGTGTCTGGGCAGTAGCAAACCTGGCCACTGCTGGCCACTCACAGCAAAGTCTTTCTTCTCTCTTTTGCAGGTACTTCCCTGGTCCAGCGCCTGATGACCATCCTCATCCGCAAACATGGCCAACTCTTCACAGCGCCCACCCCGGAAGGGCCCCCGTCGCCATGTAGAGGGTCACCGTGCACTGTGGGCTGGGGCTCTGAGGAGGCCCACAGGGGCGGCCAGGTTGAGGCTGGGGATCCCGGCCTGCCCACGCACAGGACTTCATCCCTGGACGGGCCGGCTGCCGCCGTGCTCTCGAGGACGTCCCCCCCAGGCCAGGGAAGCCCCAGGAAGAGAGTGCAGACACTGCCTGGCTGGAAGCCATCTTTCCACCAGCGGGCACCCGGGTCAGTGAGCCCACAGCAGGGCAGTGTGTCCCTGGAGGTGCCTGCAGTCTCTGGCGGCAGCGGTGGCAGCCGGGGGAATTGGCTCGTGAATGGGCTGACATCTCTGCGTGGCCACCACCGGGCCTCATCGGAGGACCGACTCAAGGACTCCGGCTCCACACAGCGATTGTCCACTTATGACAACGTGCCCCCGCCCAGCCTCTTTCCCAGCATGGTCAGTGTGACCAGCACAGTGTGGTCCCCGGCCTCATCACCCCGCGATGCCTCAGTTAGCAGCTGCACAGCCTGCAGGGCCAGCGACTCATCGGCTTGCAGTTCCCTGCACACCGAGTGGGCCCCTGAGCCCTCCCCGCTTCCCAGCAGCAGTGGCGAGGGACACAGATCCCCCGACCTGGCCTATGGTCCGGACAAGGCAGGGGTGGGCAATGGCAGCAGCCAGGAACCCAGCAGCCCCAGCAGCCCTGGCCAGGAGCCTGCCCACCGCTGCAGGGTACTCCAGGGCCTGGTGGCTGAGCTCAGGGTGGAACTGTGCCGCCAGCGGACCGAGTACGAGGCAAGCCTGAGAAGGTAAAGGGCCAGCTACCATGCCAGGCCAGCCCTGCCTCACTGCGGCCTGTGGGAGCAGCCCAGCCTGCTGGGTGGGGATGGGCACGTCTGTCTGAACTGGCAACTGGAGGGTCTGGTGAAGGCCTGGGTGAGGATGTGCTGTCCTGCTGAGCTGTGGATCCTCCAGCCCTGGGCCCAGGGTGGGGGGCAGGCCAGCCTGCCAGGCAGTGACACTCTTTCCAGGCACAGGGTCAGTCCTCCCTTCCACCTTGGCCACAGCAAACATTGTGATGTGGGGTCCCTCGCAGGTGGGTCCTGTCCTTCCCAAAGCCTGCCCATAGGAGGGTCCTCCCCTTGGCAGAGAGGATGCTAAAGCTGAGAGCCCGAGGTTTCCCCAGGCTCTGAGACAGATGGCCTGGACAGGAGGCACAGGCAGTCCCTGACATCCTTACCCAGGCCCTACCAGCTGTCTGACCTGGCAGACAGGTGTGCACCCAGCAGGACCCACAGGATCCATACCCCACCGAGGTGGTAGACGTGGAAGGCATTCTTGTTTCTCTGTGCTGGGCTCCTCTGGGGCTGAGAGGGCAGCACATGCCCCCTTTGCTCTGCTGACTGTCTCCCAGGCATCTAGGGTCAGGGCACAACATGACTAGCCAGGGCTCGAAGGGCCAGCAGGTGGGCAGGGCTGTGTGGGGGAGAAAGGAGACCTGGGAGCTAACCCCGACTTGGAACAGGGCTCTGAACCTTAAGCTGTGTCCAGAAGTGGCCGTGGCCAGCTCACAGATCACACAGGTGCAGGAAGAAGGACCGAAGTGCTGGCCATGAATTCTGGAGGTGGACAGCCTTCCCACTGGCACTGCAGGGCCACCTCGAGGGCTCTTCAGTGGAGGGGAGGTTTGGCAGGAGTTTTGCTTCAGGTTACCGGGCTGTGACACTTGTCTACCCAGTGCCAGTCGAGGATCCCCAGGATCACTCTGTCCTGAGCTCAGCCCAGGGCTCTGCGTTGCCAGGGCTCAGGAACCTGAACTGCCTGGGTCACTGGAGCTTGGAAGCAGGACCATGAGGTTCTCAAAGTCCTGAGGGCCTCCCCATGATGGGGCCACTGAGGTCATTGGGTCTGGGTGCTGGGGAGGGTTGCACTTGCTGCCTGCCTCCTTTTTTCCCTTGGGGCATCTTGTGTAAAGAGGCTGAGGGCCAAGAGCCTGCCCCAAAGAGAAGCTGCTGTCTGCCTAGAGCAGACCCTGTACTGCGCACTAGGGACACGGCTATGACCAAATCCCTGCCCTCCTTGTCTGGGAGGACAGGCCATAGGCCACACCCAAAGTAGACCTTCCCAAATGTGCAGTGTGTCCAGAAGTTGGTGAAGGAGGGTAGTGAAGTAGGGTGAGGGAAAGAAGGTAGGGAGAGGACCCCAGGGCCACACCAGTGCCCTGTGGCAGTGACGGGCACCACCCAGATGCCCTGGCCTATTGAGAGGGAGGTGAGATGAATGAGAACCCTGTGGACAGTTGCAAGCGCTTTGGTCCCTTTGATAACACACCTGGCTGCCATGCAGAGTTCGCCTGGTCCAGGGTGGCACAGACAGGCAGCCACAGGGTCAGGCCATGCATGGCTGGTATGGACTGTGGAGGTGGGAGCAGCAGCCAGATTCAGCATGTTTGAAGATGGGGCCAGGGGGTTCTGTGGACTGTGGGGTGCAAAAGGGCCCATAGTGTGGCCTACAGGGGGCATACCACTGTGGCAGGGCAGCTGGAGCCGAGGTGTGCAGTGCCAACCATGGTCTTTGAACAGGCCACGTGTTGTGTAAAGAGGCTGAGGGCCAAGAGCCTGGACCTAGTCACCCAGGTGTGGCACAGACAGGAAGAGGGAGGACTAGGACCCCAGCCAGCAGCAGCAGGGGACTGGGAAGAAGCTGGTGGGCTCCTTCTGACAGTGTAATCCTGCCTAAGGGAAAGGAGGCCTCCTTCCCCAGCCTGGGCTCACTGCTGGGTGGGAGATGGTACTGGTTCCACACATGGCATATGGGACTCATTGGTGGTCCCTGGAATCTGTCTTGTCACCACCACGAGGCTTATATGCAGCCAGCTGGCCCCAAACTCCAGTGCATGGTGTCGGGGCAGGTAGGAGCTGGTCATCTGGTCACAGATATTGCCAGCCTCTGCAGAGCATGGCATAAATCTCAGGGCACAGAAGCAGAGGCCAGGGGACAGTCCCCCTCCAACCCTCAGTGGCACAAGTAACCAGGCAGGTGACAGGGCTGACCAGGCTGGGTCATTGACGCGGGTCCTTGGGTGGCATCTGTGGGTCACAGGGTGGGGTGGCCGCTGGCTCACGGGCTTGTGTAGAGTGGACAGGTCCCTCCCTGTCCCGGTGAGTGCCCAGGGCTGCCTCTGCCAGGGTGATGCTTCTCGGGCTCTGAAACTGTCTCTCCTTGGTGTTTAAGCATCCAAGAGGGCAGCGCAGAGCTGCGGGAACAGCTGTCTCGGCTGGAGGAGGAGCTGGACCAGGAGAGGAAGAAGCACTCCATGCTGGAGATCAAGCTGCGGAACTCGGAGCGGGCCCGGGCGGACGCAGAGCGCCGGAACCAGCTGCTGCAGAAGGAGATGGAGGAGTTCTTCTCCACGCTGGGGAGCCTGACGGTCGGGGTCCCAGGTGCCAGAGCCCCAAAGTGAAAGTACAGTGGGCACAATCCAGAAGCCATGTCATGGCTCACGCCAGGATAAGTGTTTGGAGGCAGACCCTGCCACTGTGGACTGAGGGGCCCCCACATTCAGGCAGGATCTGTTGCTGTTCCCTCTGACTGCACAGGGTCTGGGGACATCAGAGGGGTGGTGACTAGAGCAGCCTTTAGCTTCTCACCCAGGAAGAGCCACCCCAGGGCTCCTCACTCTCTGGTGCCCTGAGCTGGGAGCTGCCAGGAGCCATCACACTGTATTAAATGCACTCTGTCAGCATGGTATATTCTCTAGCTTCATTCTTTGCCTGGGCCAAGGGGGGTTCACCAAGCAGTGTCTGCTTTTTTTCAGAGGCCCCAGGGCTCTGGAGTGCCTGTTGTTGGGGAAGCTGGACTTGCACAGAGCTGTATGCCAGACTCTACCACCCCACACCCCAGCTCCCCTGCCCTTTACCCCTGGCTCCATCAGCTCTGCAGTGTAGTTCTTTCCCATAGTCCTCTCTGCAGAGACAGCTCTGCACCAGGGCGGGGCCTTTGTGCCCAGGGGCACAGCACGTGGAGGCAGGACAGCAGGGCCCACCGGTTCTCCACTGTCCCACCTTGCCCTAGGTCTCCCTGCCCACTCCCAGTCCCCTAGGTCCTCTGCAGTCCTCAGCCCCTGTTGGCCCTCCAGGGCACAGCCCAGCTGTGCAGGAAGGGCTGGCCTAGGGTGCCGCAGGGAGAGGGCCACTAGCCTTCCTGCATTTAGCCCATATCCTTACACAGGGCCTCTCATCAGCCACTGAGTGGTAGCCTGAGTGGTTTCTGGGAGTGGCAGTCGCCGAGTGTCCCAGGTTCTGACTGCTGTCCCTGGGGGCCATCTCTCTGGAGTCAGGTCTGATGAATGACAGCACAAGCTGTTAGCACAGGACCTGCTGTAAGTAGCAGGGTCCCCTACTACCCATCATGAAGGGTGAGCACCGACAATCCCAGGCAGCCATCTGGGGCCCCCACAGCCATAGGGGCCTGGACAGGCAACGAGGGCTCTGCAGTTTGGGGAGACATCGGCCTCTGCTCTGGGTGCTGTCCTGGGGACTGTGGCTCCACACAGCCGCATTTGAGGAGAAAGGCAACTGTGCTCACAACTCAGTAGGACAGGAGTCAGCCTTTCTTCCTATTCGGAGGGAAACTCAGACCTGGAGATAGGTGATGAGTTTCCTCATCACAACACTGGACTCCACTGATTTTGACCTGCAGAGGAAAATGCCACCAGGCTGCTGACCGAGGACAGAAAACCATGTCTCATGCAGGTTTCACGAGTAGACAGCTTGGCAGAGTCCTTCCTTCCTGCCGTTCCCTGTCCAGAAATGGCAGCTCATGAGCCTCGGTTGCCACCTCCTGGGCAAGTTAGGAACTGCAACTGCAGCTTTCATCTGAAAAGTAACTGGCACTATTGGTTCTGTTGTCCCATTTCTGTACCAGCTCACTGTCCTCTGTGACACATCTGGTTTCCAAGCGCAGACCACACTGAGTGCCTGCAGCTGAGGTGCAGTGGGCACTGGCCTGGGATTTCCAGCCCCTCCACTAAACTTAGTGAGGTTGTATTTATCAATCCTGCCCTGCGGTGGGCTCTAGCTGTATCTGTGACTGTGATGGCAATATTTAAACAGTACATAAACCAAAGAACTAGGACTGGATAGATCAATTCTTTGAAAACCTAGTGGGATGTTTTAGAAAGACTTAGTAAGGAAGTTACTAAAAATATTGTGTAAGTGTAGGTAAGTTAACCATGCAGTTGTGGAAAATTGGCAAGAGAGGGATCTGTTACCAAATTTCAGATTTTTAAAATTTGTTTTTGTCTTTAAAGAAAAATATCTGGAAATTGTAGAAGTCTCACATAGAAAAGCAAAAAGGTGGTCTTAACGACTGTTCAGGTGCCATGGTGCACACCTATAATCCAAGTTATCTGGGGCTGCGGAAAGGTCACAAGTTCAAAGCCAGCCTGGGCAACTTAGTAGGACCCTGTGTCAAAGTCAAATGGAAAGGGCTGATTTTGGCCTGCGGCACAGCATTCGGTTTGCATGTGTGAGGGCCTTGGTTCAATCCCAGTACCAGGGAAGAAAGTCTGATGAATTGGAATACAATTTTAAGGCTGAGAGGAAGGAGTAGGAAGAGGAGACAGATGGCTTTTGAGTGATGGCTCAGGAATGAGCCATATTCGCTCCATACAGTAAAGTGGCAAAGGGTTTGGGGTGGAATGCTGTTCCACGGCTCTCTAGCCTCAGGGCTGACAGGCAGAGTCAGGAACAGTACAGGTTTCTCAGGTTCTCCCTCTGCTCTGGCATTAGGGCCCTAGCCCTGGCGACCTCTGTCGGATTCTACTCTACCTACAGTGAGTTCCCAACCAGCAGCAGGGAACACCCACCCCCAGGTTGCACTGTTGCTGTGTGTCTCCCTAGCCTGGGGACACCAGGACCACAATCTCAGGCTGCTGTGGTCTGCGATAAGCTGGGAGGGCTGTTTTGCTGTGGGGAGACTGTGGGTCCCATGAGCACTCCCTAGGGCCTTGCATACTTGCCTGACTGGCTTCTTGGGGGTGCCAGCATTATTGCCTGCACTCTAGCCAGGACCAGGAGCATAAAGCTAAGGAGCTGGCCCAGGACCTGGTGTGAGGTAAGGGAGGGGCTGCTGCACAGAAGACACCAGCTACAGGGAGTATCCATCAGGTCCCGGAGAAGGCTGGAACTGGATGGCCTGGCTGTAGGCCCAGCCCCAGCATGCTTAAGCAAGCTGTGCCAGGCCAGCCCAGTTTAAGGTGATGTCTCCACACCTCTGTCTCCAGATGACCCAGGAACTGCTTTGGAGCCAAGTTTTGAGATCACACCTAGTCTGCAGTCCATCCACATCCTCTGGGCCCTAAAGTCCTAAATTGCAAGCACCCACCTGCCTGGGACCAGAACTGCCCTGCAGCTGCCCGAGTGCCTCACAGAGAAGCATTTTCTCACCTCTTCCTCTGGCCATCTTCAGCCAGCTTTTAGCATCTGTCCACACAGTGTTAAAAGGCAACAAAGGGTGGAGTCTGGCATAGACTCCAGGTGTTAGAATACCTTTCCTTTTCTAGCATATGCAGTTGGGGAAACAGTATTTGGTTCCTGAGGACATAGCTGCCCTTCAGAGAGAAGACACTGATGCCACCCATGCTGCTTTCTGGTGACAGTCAGAACCATGAGGACAATGCCACCTGCTGTAGCTACAGCAAGGACACCATCCTAGTCTGGTCTGTGGCATGAGGCCGGCAGGCTGAGCACACAGCCACAGGGACTTCACAGCATGACATGCACATCCCGACTGACATTCTGAGGGCCACTGTCTGCTTCTTCCTATGACAGAAATGGTAGAAAACGTCCTGAGATTTGACAGAATGCCTATGGCACTGCCACAGGGCAGACTCTTCCACCAAGGCATTTCAGGTGGAACATCAGCAACAGGTGGGCATAGGGTGCCACTGAGCCTATGGTGGAGCATCACACTCCATCCTGGCATCTGAACAGTTGTGATGATCTGGTGAGCAAGCGCATGTATGCATGCACGCACACACACACACACACACACACTCACACAATACACACAATCACAGGGATACGTACTCAACTGTCCAGGTCCCACTTTGACCTCAGCTGTGACCCTGACCCCAAGTCCTCATCCTCATGTCCCAGTCTCTTTGCACACCCAGGCCACGGTTGGCTCTCAAGCCCCCCAAGGAGGAATAGCCCCCTTCATCTCCAATGTACCTGTCACCACCAGCTCTCGCGCGGCGCTCAGCGAGGTCCTCGCTCCTGCCCCTGACACGGCGCCACTGTACTCTGTCCCCTGGCCTCTCATCCACCTTCTCTCCCTCCCAGGCCCCAGCACACTAGGCCACATACGCTTTCGGTGACTGATGGAACTCAGTGAAGCACGTGTCAGACAAACTTAACACCTCAAAGCACACGTGAAGTTATCTTTGAGTTTCACGTAAAGTTCAAGGAGATATTGAAATGTATCTTCAAACAGCTAAAAGATTTTAAGCCATAAATCAGTACACTTCAATCTTCATTTAACTTTCCTGTCCTTTAGGGACAATACAAAGTACCTGAGCTAATAAGTATGAAGTGGTCCAAGTTAGGACTGGCTGGGAGTCTTAAAAAAAATCACTCAAAACCAGGTGTGAACTCAACATTGTGACGTCTGCTTTGTCACTTGGCTTTCACTGACTGTGAGATAGCACCAGGCAGCATCCATGGCTGAAAGATGTGCAGAGGGAGGGTGGGAGCCAGACAAGCAGGCCACAGGAAGTCTGCGCCCTGAGGCTGGTGGGCTCTTCATGCACAGACTGCCCTGGACAGGCAGACCAGAAGTGACACAAACAGCTGGACAAGTACCCCAGGGCTAAGTCCCCTTGCTTGTCTAGAAGCAGAACCCACGTTTAAATGCTTACTTTTGTCAAGTGGCCACAATGACTGCTCTCTCATGGTCTCCGAGGACAAAGGTAAGGGCGTTAAAGCCAAGTCCCCGAAGTTTTTCTAGTGATTTCAAACACCAGAAAGCAAAGGTAAATCAACCAGGAAACCAGGGTGATGACTGAGACTCCACAAGGTGTGCCAAATCCCAGTCTAAGAAACCCGTCAGTATCCTGCTCATGCCAATCCACAGAAAATCCTACATGAAGAAAAACTTCTCATAGTTTTCAATGAAAAAACTCTTAATTTCATCATTTTTCATACCACTTTTTTCTTTTTTATTTAAAATATTATAACCAATTGACATACTAGATAACATTGTTTACATTCCAGTGGTGCATGTAGCATGACTAGGGCATGAATGATTAAAAACCACAACAATGATCTCAGCATTCCCTACAAAGTGCCCGTTTTGTTTCACCTAGAGGATAGGAGAGGGAACGGCACGTGGGGGAGGGAAGGGACGAGGGGCAACATGGAGAGGGAGAAAGCAAATGTCAACCGTCATACTTAGGCTTCCAGGTTCAAAGACCTGCTGAATGGACAGACTGTAATGAGAAAATAGATGTCACAGTCCAGGTAGACAGCTACTTCAGTTCAACTTCATCATTCGGCTAAAAGATTAACAGCTTCTCAAAAATATACCAAATATTGGGCCTACAAAAGTAATTTATTTCTTCGTAAAATTTACTAAGATTTACTCCTTTTGTAAAATGTAAAGAATGGACTGATACCACGAGCAGGTTTCTACTTACAAAACAGACAGTAATAATGTCAACAAGCACATTAACACGATTTTCCAAGATACACAGTGGAAGATTTTACATGTGTCTCCTACTGATGCAAGGTCTACATTTTACATACTTACTGGTATTTTGTCAACAGTGGCTATGAAGTATTCAACGCACATTTATTATTCACACTCAGTAAAGATCTAACAGTAAGGGCAACAGCTTACTTGGGAAAGCATAGAAAATTAGTGTGAGGTAGTTCAAGAAAAACCTAGTAAATTTAAGTCATTGTGAGAATAGAAACATTGTGCAAAGCTAATCCACAGGTAATATTTCTCAGAAGTTTCAATAATGCAGAGAATCTAAGTCAGAATGGCCGGAAGGTGTGACTCTTACTATACTCTTCTGAAGAACGCTTCATTAAGAGCAGTCACTTTGAAATTAATTAGGACTTTTACTTTCCAATCTTACCCCAAACTATACATTTCTGCTTCAATGCCCGTTACCTCTTAACCTTTCTCGCTACTTATTAAGGACAGATGAGCTTCCTCTGATTCAGGAAGAAGCTGAGAGAGATCAGTAGAAACACGATGCACACTGAAATGCAACAGGCTGTGGGGCAGCCATGTCCCAGAGGGCTGCTAACGATGGAAGGTGGCGCTGGGTTTCCTACTTACTGGTAAGAGAACTTCACTGGGTCACAGGGCATCATGCATCCACTCTACAGCTAACGTGCGACTAATGGACAACACTCACAAACAAACTACAACAGTTACTCAGAGAGCGACTCCACCCCACAATGGTGCGTAGGCCAGTGTCCAGGCAGCACTGCATAGAGTGGACCCCTGACTTAGGAGCTTACTTCATTTGCAAGGGTTGGCTGTAATTCAGTTGGTCAGTGAAGGCTCAGGCTCCTCTATGCAGCCTTCAAAGTCTCTCTCCTGTACACAGGCAGATCTCAGTGTCCTTAGAGACACTGGCCCATGATTCCTCAGTTAACCACACACAGGAAAGGATGCTGTCACGTTCCTTCCAAAACTCTTTAAGGGTTATATTTGTATCTGAGACTATCTGGAAGCACAAGGAGCCAGGAATCAGGTCATAACTCAAGACTCTGTAAGTTAAAACTAAAATTCAGGTCATAACTCAAGGGCCCACTGTAGCCAAGTGATCTCTTGGGTGGCAGAGATGGCTGACAGTGCCAACCAAGGTGAGCTTGGGTCCCTAGAAACAGTTCTGCATGCCTGCTGCAGATTTCCCTACGGGACAATGGTGTTCTCTTTGCCTTCATCTTTTTGGACAACACAGTGAGACTAGCTGGGAAGAGAGCAACAAAAGACTTATAGGAAACTGCTGCTTTGCACACCACTAAGCATCTCTGCACTGGCCCATGAGTGCATAGCAGTCTTCTCCTTAAATGGCTGTGCTTCTCTCAGAGTCTGGTGTGAATGAGCTGTGCCTTCAACTGGGAAGAGTGCGTGCTGGAGCAGTCAGCAGCTGAAGGTATGGGACCTGACTTATAAGGTTCAGCAAAGAGTAGGCAAGAGCCCAGGTACTCTACTTCTGGGTAATTCAATCGAGCAATCCAGACATGACCATGTTCCATGTGGCCAGTGTACATCTAAGGGTCAGAGGACTGTCACCAGGAAAGAAGGAGGAGGGTCAGGGCCAATCTCAGTTAAAGTAAGTTGCTGCCACTGAGATAATGGGTATACTAAATGTATAGAAACGTGAAGCCAAAATCATTGGAGAAATGGCTAACACAAATTTCCTGACATACATTTGTAATTAAAAAAATGTTTAAGATGTTTTAAGACTCTAAAACAAAAAGTGCTTAGCTTAATAGACTTAAGCTTAACAGACTTAAGTGAAGATGGGAAATCGAATTCACTGTACTTTAAAAATCTAGGGCATGCAAAATTTAACAAACAGACTTCGTTTTTAAGATATACTCTGTTAGGTATTTTAGTTTACAGTAAGCATTAAGATAATTTTCTTTGAATTCAACTGAGACATGGTAGTTGGCAAGTGGGAGCTGGCATTTACAGTCCAAACACCTGGTTTTCCTTGTTTAACCAAAATCTGTGTAAGTAAAGATGGCTTATTAGCAACCAAATATAGAAATCTGAAAGCATGTCAGCTATTAAAGTGCAGTAGTGACACAATCTCAGAGAAAGTAAAGCTAATTCACTGTAAAACTAATATGAAGAACACACTCATGCTAAAAGTTCTGCTAAAACCATGAATCCAATCCCATTTATACAACCCAAGACATGTTATAGTTTCAAGACACCAATTTACCTAGTAAAATTAATGCACCATGTTGTATGAGTAGAAAAAGGCTGGGAGGCTAGAAATCACAACTTCAAACCATCAAAAACATACCAACTATTTCAAAGTATATAAAAAGGCTAATGTATTTTAATCTTAAATATTGCACATTAACAATGTCCTAAATACCTTACTCAAAAGGAATTTTGCATTAAATATACAAATAAAAGCCAAGTGAATGTTCAGACATTTGCTGAGCTCCTCTTGCTGCTGCCAGTCATGAACTCCAATGCGCTTTTTGCCTAGAACCTGGCTGCTTCTGTAAGAATGCACTTCCTAGTTCATGACATGAAATCCCTCTTGTTCCAGATGTAACAAAAGGTGCCTGGGGCTATTATAGACAATGTGTTTCAGAAATAATGAGACATCAATGACACTTTACTCAAGAAAAATTCAGTTATAGAGAAATAATTCTGCAGATATAAAATGTAAACAGTTAACACACACTTGTCAGGAGCAGCACCATTCTCACACTACTCAATGTCCACATTGCGTGTTATATTGGAAATCAGGTATAACAAATCAAAGACTCAGACTAAATAACCACCATTTATGCCTGCTCTGCTCAATGTGAATAAACAGTCCTTAGAAAATGATATCCTATATATGGCTGTGTGCTACTATTTTCAGATGAACGGTATATTGCTCATTTGATACGTCACCTACACAAATCTAAGTAGGCTCCGGAACCTCCTGACAGCTAGTATGTAGAAGTGATTATGCTACAGGTAGAATCAAGTGGCCAGAAACACCACGAGAACTGGTGCTCAACTGACTGGCCTCCAAGGAATAAGAAAGTGGAAAGGTCCAAGGGCTGGAAGCTGCAGGAAAGGGAAAGACCAGACTTTAACCACTGCTAAAACTTACAGCCTGAGATTAACTCAGTGAGTACAAAAACAGGCTCATAGCTAGTAAGTGAACTGTTTATTTGCATTGAAATGTATTATTCATGAAGTATCCTCTTGACTTTATGTGATAAGCTTTGAGCATGCCATCAATTTGCAAAATACACCATAATCCGTGACTTGACTTTTGTTGGGTGGGGTGGGAGACTAAGAAGATGGTGGTTGGTACACACCAGCATCTTCAAATACATGCTCGAGCTATTTTGCTGTTTAGAAGATGGGGCTCTGCTGAAATTCAGGTAGGATCGCCCCTACCAATTACTGTAACTAAACTAGGATGGGCAAGTAGCAAATATTGGAGGTTTCTTGAGACGTTCATCATTTACAGTAGTTATTCCTGAATATAACTGGCTACAGGTTATTTTCCCTCACTCCTCTGGGGTTACTTCACTGATAAGCACATAACCCTGAAGGATAGCATCATGAACAAAACATCTGAAATAAACTCTAATAAAAAAACTATAAAAATCTTAAATAATTCATGATATAGGCAAGTCACCATGTAATAGTTGCTTTGATAAACAAAATCTTACAAATTCAGTAAAAAAAATCAGCAGCATAAGATAAAGCAAATATGCAAAAAATTTAAACCACGATAAAATAATTAGGTTTACATTATACAGTTAATTACAGCAAAAATACAATACAGTTTTGTTGCTGTTTTAAAAACACAACTTAGTTTTTAAATTACATCACTTGAAATTAAAAAAAATAAACTACTTTACTACAAAATGAATTCTACAGTTTTTGAAAAATCACTCAAAAATAAGACCACTGAATTGTTTTCAAAGTAGTTCTATCAATGACTAACCAACTCCCCACCCCTCCCACCCCCGGAGGCCCAAGTAGTCATCTACAGCAGCCCAGAGGTCCGGCTGATGCTTCCAGACTGCTGTCGGTATCCGAGGCCAAAGTCGGATCTGTGGACATCGAAGACACATCATTGACAGAGGACGATGAAGATGGATGCTGAGAGCCATTGATCACTGCTGCACCTGTGCTATGAGAAACAAAACAGCAAATCAGTTGCAGAGTGTTACAGGCTGAGCTACCTGCACTGTCCTGTATATTCCAGAGGCCAAGGCAATTGTTCTCTTAGAAGGCTCATTAAAGACAATCCCGAGTGATATAGGGCCCAAGACTAACTTACAAGCACTGTTCTAAGAAAGATGAGGTGGGAATATTCAACATGTCTAGGTCCCTGCAGTCTTGGCCTTCTTACTAACTTGTTTCTGAAAACAAGAGCTTGAAATCTTTTTTTTTTTTTTTTTTTTTTTTTTGCTTTTTGGAGACAGGGTCTTGCTTTGTAGTTCAGGCTGGCCCTGAGCTCACTATGGTGCCCAGGCAAGCCACCACGAACTCAGCAATCCTCCTGTCTCTGCCTCCCGAGTGCTGGGATTACAGGCATGAGCCACCACGCCCAGCATTATATGTGGTAACTGGGGATCGAACTCAGGTCCTTATGCTTACGAGGCAGGTGCCGGAACCACTGAGCTAACCCTCCGGCCCGAGCTTGAAATCTTTTAGTCACACCTAGAATTGGTCTTCCAGTATGGTCCATGACAAGGCTTTGGAGTAAACTTGGTGACTAGTAAGGAAAATTATTTATGGTGTCTTCTCATGAAAAAGGACAAGTCCATATAACACTTCTGGTGTGGATTCTTAGAAAGTAGAAGCCAACACAAAGAATAAAATCATTTTCATTGGGAGGGACACGCTTTCAACTGCCCCAGTTTACACATGTTTATGTGGCTTGCCAGGGTTAGTAAAGTACCCTAGTTGGTAAACCCAGCTCTACTTATTTTGATTCTAAAAAATACTTGATAAAATACAAATATGGTTTTATCAAACAAACAAAGAATAGGGGCAGAGCAGTACCCAGCAATCCTTTCTCAGATTGTAAAAAGTAACAGGAACAGTTGACCCAGAGAGATATCCTTTCAAGGTATTGATCTGGAAAGGGTACGGGAGGGCAGTCTGACACTGTGCTGGGGTACTTGTTAAAGAACAACTATGTAAGGACCTCACTCAATCAACCAAATAGTAGTCAGTACAAATTTCAATAATGTAAATCATACAAAAGTTCTTGAGAACACATTAGTGGGACGCACATTAAAAAAGTGGCTCTCAAACCAAACACAAAAGCAGAATTTCTAAAGATGAAGATCAGGTACCTAAGTGCTGCTGTAGCTCCATGTTGGGGATTATCCCTCATTTTAAGCATGATAAGCGACAAAGCATTTTTACTAACAAGGCCTTCTGGGAGCCTGTCTTCAAATGGAATGCAGAAACAGGCACATCCTTGTGGTAAGGGAAGACACTGGGAAGCAGAAAGGAATGAAAGTACAAGGGACAGAATGGGTGCTGGGAGGTGACAGGAAATGCAGAAAAGCAGAATGCAGAAGAACTCCTGGCTGTGAGAAAGGCCCAGCAGGCTCTCAGTAGGGCATGCGTGAGCTTGTACTCTCTTTCTAGTCCCAGCAATATGACCTCGTTAAAATGGCACACCATGGCTAACTTCTGAGAACTGTACCAAAGCATTCAAAGCTTAAAAAAGAATACTACTGCACGTGCTATATATATATGCCTCTATTTTGGGACTTGTGCATTTCATCCAAAAATTTCAATCTGGTAAAAATTAACTTTTAATATATTATAATGAATTAACTTTTTAATCTGAAAATCAACTACCTAAGAAAAATAACTTTTCTCTAAACTTTAAAACAATATAATACATTTTGAAATATATTAACAGTAATAGTGTGGAATTTTTTTTTTTAGATAGGGTCTCACTTTGTAGTTCAGGCTGGCTGTCTCTGAGCTCACTATGTAGCCCAAGCAAGCCTCGAACTCAGCAATCCTCCTGTCTCTGCCTCCCGAGTGCTGGGATTACAGGTGTGAGCCACCACGCCCGGCAGTGTGGAATATTTTTCATCTCAGGTATCAAGGTCTTTTCCTCAGAGGGTGAAATCTTCTCATGCTCAAGAGAGGTAAAGTCACTTAACCCAAAAGGCATATAACACTGGGTTACAACAATCTGTCCCATACTTTTCCACTAAAAATTTGTACTTTAGTGTAACAGTCGCTGGCTGTGCATCTCAGCAGATGAGCTGAGGGACACAGGAAGCAATCTTTTTTTACCCTCGGTACAATAAATGGTAGGTAAGGTGTGTGTATATGTGCAAAAGTGTCAAATTGGCACTTTTACCCACATAAAACTCCATCTAACAAGTTTTGTGTATGTTTGCCTGAGCATCATGGGGGGATACACCCACATCACTCTTCAATTATGAAAATATTTATTTTATGACATGGAATATGGGTGTGACTCAGCAGCTGTGCCAGAGAAAAGCAAAGATCTGTGTGGATTCACCCACTTGGCAGAGGTGTGTACGGAAACTCTAAAGCAGCAACAGGTAAGTTTTAGCCATGAAATGCTCATTGCTGAATTTCTGTAGATTTAAGACTTGCCTTACAAGTTATCTTGATATTTCTGGTAGAGGTAGCCACCTCAGTACAAGTGTGCATGAAAAACTAGATTTGCAAATTTTAGAGGTCAAAAGTGAATCACGTTACTTATGCATGGACAAAGATGATCATGACTTTGACACTGCCCATCTGAGCCAAAGACCCTGTGACAGTGAAATGGAGCAAGAAACACCCAAGGTTCTGTGCCTTCACATTATGTGCCTTGTCTGCCAAACCAAACTGAGGATAGGTGGGCATCCACTGGGAAATATAACTATTATTTTAAAAAGACCAAGAGGAGATGGTACCATGTTTATCTGATACTTTATTTAGCATACTGTTCTTCCCAGTTCAGTACGTAACCAAGAACAGAATATTTTTACAGTATTTTAACACTCTTCTTTGCAACCTAATAGAGAATCCACTGTCTAGAAACCTGAAGCTTTATCCACTGACTAATTTTGTGACTTTAAGTACTATCTAGCATTCACATTATTCACTTACAAAATAAGAGTAAGTAAAACTACTCTATCAATGCCATGAGATCACTGTATTTCTTCAAACAGAGCACATGGTTAGGACATATGTACCACTTACCAGGAAGGCATGCCAAGGTAGGAAATTGTCCCAAATCCCACATGAGCCTCATTATAATTGACTCATACTACTACTAATATGCAGCAATACAAAGTTAATTAACCATATTATCAATCCATTTATAGTACAGCCTTTTGTTGTAAGTGAACTGTAGAGAAAAGAGCATTTCCAAAATAGGTAAAAAGCTGTCAAAATCAATTTATGTTTTCAATAAAACTTACAGATTTACATGGTTGCATTACTGATTAAAGATTTAAAATAAAATATAATAAAAAAGGGGCCAGAGGGCTGGAGGGCCGGAGATTTAGCTCAGTGGTTCCGGTACCTGCTTTGCAGTCGCAAGGTCCTGAGTTCGATCTGGTAACCACATACAATGCTGGGCATGGTAATTCACGTCCACCAGCAATCAATACCACATACCACAGTGCCGGGCATGGTGGCTCACGCCTGTCATCCCAGCACTCGGGAGGCAGAGACAGGAGGATTGCTGAGTTCAAGGCTTGCCTGGGCTATATAGTGAGCTCAGGGCCAGCCTGAACTACAAAGCGAGACCCTGTCTCAAAAAAAAAAAGCCAAGGAAGCCCATCAAAATTATTTAAATTAGTATGTTTCTAAGAGAAAAAAAATGGGCATGTGAAGCTATAGTTAAGCAGCTTACCCAAAAAGTGTCAGTTATGATATCCATTTTTTCTTAAAATGTAGATGAATTTTAGATGGATTAAATTGCAGTTTTATACAAAATTATGCCCTATCCCTTGAAAGTCTTCTTGGCCTTCAAAACTCAATTCACTTTTTCATAAAACTGTCCTCAAGTCTAGAGCAGTGATGGCAAACCTCAAGGAGCTGTCAATGGTAAGAACAGTCCACTGAGCACACATGACAGAGGTCTCACAACTGCTCTGGGGCCACAGGCATCTCTGCTGCTGGCCAGAGGGAACACAGAATGCGAGGAAAACCATATGCTACAAAGCAGTACAATCAGCTCTCCTATATGACAGACCACCTTGCATTACCTTTCATGAACTTGTTTCCTCATCTTTAAAATGTGCACAGCAATCCCAACCATGGTGTCTGATGGGCTGGGTGAAATAAAGTTGAAAACCACTGGGGTCTGTCATGTGGTCTGTCCCGGATATATACATGTCATCTGCCATTTAGCTTTTCTTCTCTATTCTTTGTATTCTTACAGGTTCAAAGATTAAATTGAGTTTATGATAAAAGAAAATGTTTCACTCCCACAAATCAGTTTTCTTTTTAGGGAATAAACACTTCCTAATGATGGTTTTAATGTCATCGCCACAAGTCAAATATACCAAAATGAAGAAGACAGTAACTTGTATTATAGCTACCAGATTTTGCAGTGAAACTTTAGTGGTCCAAAGTAAAAACTGTTAAAATCATAATGGTAAGTACAGAGGCCACCAAAAAAAAAGTAGAAACACATGAGCAGTTTGTCATACTAGTAGTAAATGTCTGGAAGTTAATGGCCACCACTTTGAGTCCTTTTGTAAATGTAGATGCTAAAGGTAACTTGTATTAATCTCATTATGTCTCAATAAATTTAGAATTAAAATATTTACACAAGATTTTTTCCATGATACATATTTTTTGGGGGCAGACTTGTGTATTGAATTTTGAGAAATTTCTTCTTCAAAGAAAGGCAACACCACCACTGGAAAAATTTTTAAATTTCTGTCCAAGGGAGTGTTGTCCAAAAAAAAGACACGCATTTTATGAAGTCAGTTACCAACATATCACTCACAAGTGTTAGGTCAATAGTGTATCAATCAATACTTTTAGAGTGGACCAGACTGTAACTTGAGTAATTGTGGTAGTAAATATGAAAAGCACTGCAAGGTGCAGGCTGCTGAAGATCACAACATAAGAAGTAAAGTGCAACCTCAACCATGCTTATAGTGTAACCAACCTAAAGGAGAGGGCTGCCCTCGGATGACTCCATTCTTGGTTCTTTCTTCCAAGTCCATCACTTCCTTGTATATCAATTCTGAAAAAGTGAAGGGCAAAAAAGAATTTTGTGAAGTTTGATGGTCAATCTTAAAAAACATGTATGCTTTAAGTCAAAACTTTTAGTATATGTGCTGCCGAAGTGAGCACTAAGTCAAAACTTTTAATCACATCAAGTGGTTCAGATACTGCCTTCCAATGCCTGACAGTCTCTATGTGTCAACCTGAGATTCAGAGGGATTAGTAACAATTTTTCAATCCTCAGCCACAAATTATACTGAAAGTAAATGTTTCTCAAATTGGTTTTGGACCAGAGCTGGGGTTAGAAGCCAGGGAAGCTTATCTGCTCACACTGCCAGCACCCTGTACCATACATACCCCATCACACCACACAGTGCTCTGCACCATGGATGACCATTTCATCCTGTTTCCATCAGGGCTGGACCTATAGCTGTCTTCTTCACTTCACTGCCTGAGCCCTGGCACACTGGAAATGCTCAACCAGATTATCTGTCACAAAGTTCTGAAGTGGGCCATGTGGAAGATTCTTTCATCAGAACAGTACGTAATAGGAACATAATTTGTTAAAGGAAGAGCAAGAGGTAGTTATACTCAAATCTGGCCAAATAGCCCAGCACAACTTGATGTCACTGCCAACATTCAGATTTTGTTCTCTGAGGTCTGGGGACCATGATGGACCACACAGAGGACAGTTCTGACTGCAGAGAACAGTCTGTCCCAAGCAGAGTCTCCTAGGATATGTCCAGTGTGGCGTGCCTTGTGATCCTCTGTCACTGTCAGAATAGCCCACTGGTGAATGTTACCTCATTATTCTTCATCTCTGGGTCCTGGGGTCTTTTGAGAGTTGTACAAAAGCAATGCACTTGGTTCTGAGAAAAATTACAGGGTCTGACAACATCTATGCTGGTCAAAAGGCAAAAGTAGATGGATATCTTGGAATGAGCAAAGTTTTCTTGCTATGGTGACTTTGGTCCAAGAAAGATGAAAAAAGAAAGTTTGACAGATGAAAGAAGAGATGCTTTTTATTTTTCAAGGAAACAAAAAGAATGATAAATATCCCAGGTAAGAGGATTTAAAGAATAACATTCCTTTGTGAAAGGAGAACTGAAGCTAACAGGAATACCAACTAGGCAAACAATCTGTAGTTAATGGTGTTGGCAGTAGGTTTTCCTTCCTGCAGTAACACTGAAATACCGTAAATACTGTGAAATACCATATGTCCACTGTAAACCAATGAGACATCAAACTGTTATATTTTAATAACTAATCTGGTTCCAAGTTACAGCCCTGTGGATTATTCAGTACATATCCAGACACACTAGGCTCAACCCAAGTCTTTTATTCTGCTGGGTCCTACCAACCATGAGTCTCCCAAAGTCAACTGAAAGAAAATTAGTATCTGTTTATTCCTAAGAAAAAGAATCAAATTTATCTTCGACCAAGTAAGTTTATCAGTGGGTTTGGTTCCCTGTTCAGGTTTCCACCTCCTAGTACTGAGAAACTTAGTTCTTCCTAACAGGTCTTCTGCCTCCACTTTAAGGTGACATAAAAAGGGGTCATGTATTCTGTACAAGTTCCACAGCTAAAAAAGTGATCCAAACAGTAAATGACAGCAATGGATGGAAGTAAACAGGTCTAAAAGTTATCCATCTCAAATGTCCCAAGAGATCTTTAAAATATATGTATTTTACATTCCCAAGACTATCAAGGCATTATTAATGTTAAGTCACATTCATAGCGTAGATAAATCTACTTTATTTGATGTGCAAAGACTAAAAACTCAGCCCTTCTGGAGGCAAGGGTGATTGTCACTAGGCATTCCTCTACAGTATTGCTGCAAGTAGAAACTTCTGAAGACAGCTTTTGGGTCAGAAGACCTCCTATGATAGCTCTCTCTGCTATATTTTCTCACTTGTGCAAGTGAACACTACAGCTGTCAGTCCACCCCAACAGGCACTATGAGAGGGAGCTGACAGAGACTGACACAGGCACACAGCATGACACATCCAGATATCAAACCAAGTGAGGCAGCTAGTGGTCCAAGAGGGGCCATCTTCAAGGTACATAATTTTATCAACACAGCACACAAGCATTTGTAGTTATATAAATGGAGCCTATGGAAAAATAGGAGAAAGAACGAGTGCATCTATGTCTAGGGTAGAAAACTTGGAAATGAGTCAAGGAAAAGAGATCCACTTTTGTAAAAGTTATCATTACTATTAGCTACATTTGCTTTGGTGTTTGAGATGGTGCCCCCTATATTGCCTGGGCTGGGCTCTAACTCATGACCCTCCTATCATAGTTCCTAAATTAGGAAAATTACAGGTATGGGCCACTGCACTAGGCTCAAGTATTAACTGTAAAAACAGAAAATATGCTAGTTGTGGTGGTGCACACCTATAATCCTAGCTGCCCAGGAGGCCAACACAAGAGGGTCAAAAGATGGAGGCCAGCCTGGGCAACACAACAATTGTCTCAAAATAAAATCTTAAAATAAGGCTGGAGTGTAAGAGCTACTGATTTTAACCTAGGAACAAAAACAAGTAAAACAAAACAACAGAAAATACCAGTAATTCCCCTAACATGAAGCACAAGGGACAAATTAGCACAAAAAGCCAGAAACTCCTTCAGTTTTCTAAGAAATCTGGTAGATGTTACCTTTCCACTCTTCTATTGTGTGTTCTCTTTCATCTAACTGCTTGTCTGGGATCTTTGGTGGTGGCTGAAAAACACAAGGGGTAATAATTCACTCAGTTTCCTGGAAGTATATAAATTCTTAATAACTACTAGGAAGACATAAAAATTCATCATTAAGCTAAGACTAATCAACTGTCAACAATCTCCTTAAGGACAATTCTGTAAGACTCCTTTAAAGAAATGTTTGTATTTTTCTTTTCTTCCCACTTGTAAAACTTTCCTTCATAGAATCTTGCTATACTTTGGGTACAAAACGAGGATGTTCCACAAGGTCTTTCCATCCCAGCCCTCATAACCAGATGTCAAAGCAAGAAAGGGAGAACAGTGCAAAGGGGTTCTTGCCTAGCAAGTGCCTGTGTACACTTGGTAGCTGAAGGTAGTCTTCATGCAAATAAAGGCACCATCATCATGAATTTATGTTCTTATTTATAAAGAAAAAGTCTTCTCCAAATCTAACTTTAATTCTAGCCCTAAGAAAACAGCATGTCTTTCTAACATTAAGAAAAGGACTCACAGCTTCTGCTTCGGAGGGATCATACCAAACATTGATGTATGGGTGCTGGAGTGCTTCATCGACAGAGATCCTTTTGGATGCATCTATTACCAGCATTTTGGATAACAAATCCCTTGCCTGACTGGCTGCAAAAATAATCATGTTAAAGGACACATATTCATAAAGGTTCTCAAAAATTATCAGTAATATTTAAGAAATTCAAAATTTCCTTTTACTTATATATTATGTATTTATTCTTCTGTTTTAAGCAGAATAGTTTTAAAATTAAAAAGCCAGGGCATATATGATTAAAAATATAAAATTAAAAGGTAAAAATAACTAAAACTTCACTTAGTTCATCCACTTAAAGGTAATCTTGGCTTATATCCCATATCAACAAATACACACATGAACATAGGAATTCAATATATAAATGTGTAAAAATTACCTTTAAGTTTGTTGTGTTCTGAGTCAGCAGGGAAAAGTACATCAGGGAAGAGTTTCTCAAAACTATATCCAGCATATTTAGGTCTGTTTTCAACATAAGTCCTTACTGTTGGTTGTAGTTTCTTCATGAATTCAGGACATGGTGTTCCAAGCTGTTCAATAACTTTATTCCACTGATCAATATCTAATATCATGTAGCTAAGAAAAATACTTCATCTCTAATGTTTTAACACAATAGTCAGACCCATATTATAAAATACAATATGGAAATTTAGAGTCCTAAGAAAGAATGTGGCAGTTAAAAATTTTATATTTCACAGCTAACTCATAAAAGGCAATGACTTTAGGTGGGCAGAAATGATCAATAAGCTTTGATAACCTTATTTATTGTGTGTACACACTGTGTGTACATAAATACTAATTTACCACCAAATGGAATCTTAACCTCAAAAATTCTGAATATAAATTATAAATATCTCAAAGTCAAATTATCATTACTTTCTATACAGACTGAATGCAAACAGTACATAATCCCAATGTAAAGCTTGGCTTTTCCCTAGCTCATTAGTAAGCAAAATGTGAATATGTACTATAGAATGAGAAATATTTCTAGAATTTGTCTTGTTTTTTTCTATACTAACATAACTAGTAACAAAAAATACAATGATAAAAGTGGCATCTTTTACCATTTTTTTGTTTAGCTTATGCTAATAAAAATTGAAAGCTCTGAAACTTATAAAAATATTGAGCATTTTGGGTAAGTTGAAGGTTAGGACTCTCTGGTTTCATTCCTATCTTGACATTACAACACCTTAGAGCCTTTGGCCTAAACTGTAACTGTAACCTACTAAATGCTCCCATTCCTCCTCTTACACCAATTCCAAGGATTACATGTTGATAAACATATCACTTAATATAAGTATTAAAAGTAGTCAGATGAATGAAAAGCATAAATCCAAATCTGTTACCATTTAAAGCTACTACTGCTGAAATTCTCACATGAATGAGTAATGTTATGTTGAGTAATGAGACAAACAAGACACAAAAGACATAGAATGTTTAACAAAAAAAGAGGCAGATGGACAAAACAAAAGGACGGCCAGCAGCAACACGCAATTCCAAAACTGACATTAAGTCCTCAGTATACTCAAGTGTATAATTATTAGAAATTTTTAATGCAAGCCATGATTTTCTATTTAAGTTAAATAAATCAATCAACTCAAAGCTAGCAAAAAAAAAAGGTGTGATAATTACACTTGAGCACTTTTTAGAACTCACATATGAAACAATAAATGAAGTCTATGTCAAATTGTAGGTGGTATTTTGAAAGTGTAATTTAACAATACTTTATATTAGTGAGGGACAAAATACATTATTCCTGACCAAGTTGAAGTGCTGTCATACATTTTGACCTTTAGAAACTACATTTTAGGCCAAAGATAAGGATACGATCTGTACCTGGGAACAAAACACCACCTTTGATCATTTCTCCCATGATGCACCCAACTGACCAAATGTCAACTGAAAACAAAATGCAATGACATTAACATAAAGATTTTCATTAAAATAAAAAGAAAATATATAAACATTAAAAAAAACACGTACACCATGTATATTTAAAATCATAAAAAGCAGTATAAAATAAAGATGAATGACTGTGAATGTGCTCTAGCTACCAGCAGAGACTGTATGTCCTACTGCCAGATGCAGCCTACGAATAATTCAGCTTATCTCAACAATTTTTGAACTAAAACAGCCATAAACTTCACATCTGTTTAAAAACCTGTATGTAAGAATAGAGCATTTTCATTTTCATTGGAGAACAGAAGGAGTTCATCACCTCACTAATTGATCTGCTGCAACAGCATAAGGATACAGTCCCTTCCTGGAAAGAGGATTTTGTGGCAAACCATTTCTCCCATAATGCACCCCACAGACCATAAATCCACTATATGTTTGCAGCACAAAAGAAGGAAAAGCAAAGCAAAAGATCATTAAAATCAAAGAAGCATAATATGACTGCATTATATAAAAAACTGCAAAACATCATGAAAAGAAAAAAGTGATTTTAATTTCTGTTAATGGAATAATTTAAAACAAAAATATCTTTTGAAAAGCTCTGGATCATAAAAGAAAAATGTAAAGTGTGGCATTTTAAGTACATATCTAATTTTAAAGTGAGAGCTATGCACAGAAATTGCACAAAGTAAAAAAATTTTACACGAATTTATAAAATATGAACTAGAACCAAACAAACTTTATAAATAAAGATAAAAGTGTGTATATGGTGGTAAAATTATAAAAATAAAACATACTGAAGTTCAACTGTGCATTACACTCTCTCTTTAAATAAAAGAAAAAAGCATGAGCAGAAATAGTTCAGCATATTAAAATACTTGAGAAACAATGTCTCTATGAACAGTTATCACAAAAATTAATTTTTTCCTAAGTTTTCAAACTGGATTTCACAAAATTAAACAAGAAGTACCATGTCTATTCTGAAATCAGTTACTTTCTTGGCAACATCATTCTACATTTACCACAGTATCCAAGACAAACAAGTACATTGAGAATATAAAGCTAATTTCTTAAGAAAATTTAGGAGAGGAGGAGTTTAATAATAAAAGAGGGGAAGATAATGATTTAAAAGCAAGAGAGTTAGAAACATGGATTTGTGTTTTGAAGTTTCTTTAGGGCCAAAGAGGAAAGGGCAGGGCTAGATATTTAGGAGAAACTCCCTTTACCCTTATTGGACGCTTTAGGAAATTTAAGCCTGCACTTTCTAGCACAGTTCTCCTGTAAGGAGAACACCAGCTCACTGAAGGGTTGTAGGTGCTAATTTCGGAGTCAGTTTTGGAAACACTTTTTTTTCCCTAAAATTTCATATTGAAATGGAAATGCATGCAAATTTTAATATTTATAGCATGATTCAACCTTCAAGGATGAAATTTTAAGAAAGAAAATTAAAATCCATAAGTTAGTCCACCAGAGAATAATCTTTCAGTTTTCCTTTTTTTTTGGCGGCCCCAGGGATTGAACTTGGTCCTTTGTGCTTCCAAGGGAGGCGCCAGAACCACTTGAGGTAAAACCCTGGCCCTCAGTTTTCCTTTTTTGGTAAAAACCTATTAGAAGTTGTTGTTGTTGTTGTTTTATAAATACATTGCATAGAAAGCAGCAGTCTAAATAGCCAGGACATGACTTATACTGGGAATCTTCAGAAAAACAGTTTTAAACAAGAAGGTCTTGAAAGCTGCAAGTACGAAAAAAGATATTATCTGGATCAGTGAAGACTTTCTTAGACCATATCTTTGATTCATACACACATTTAGCTTTAATAGGGCTAAGAGGGGACTTAATATATATTCAATTCATTCTACGTTTTCAAAATGATCAAAAGTAGTTTGGGATAAAAAAGAGATAAAACAAATCTGTTGTTAACAAGTGTGCCAGTGTCATTAAAAGAAGGAAGTATGTACCTTTAACCTGTTGGTAATGTGCTCATCATGAGCAGGAATAGCACAGGATTTAGTATCCTGGGGAAGGGGCAGGAAGCAGTCTGATGACTACATAATTCTATTGTGGACAGGACAAGATGTCAACTGTGTAGGTGACAGTTTTGCTTGGTGCTAAACCCTGGTAGGGAGCTATCTCAAGATCCTATTTACAGGACAATGATCCTTCAGGCAATACCACCACCACCAGAAATGCAAAAGCAATCTTCATGCTGCTCACTCTCATCAACACTCAGCAAACCTTCACATTTTAGGTAGAAGTAAGAAAACAGAATAGCATAATTACTTAACAGAAAGTGACAGCCCATGTTTAAAATACTATATTTGATTTAAACTACAATATTTCAAATAAAAAATATATGCTGACCGTTTTCCTTGTAGCCCATGCCTAGGATGACCTCAGGTGCTCGGTAGTAGCGAGTCACTACGTAAGGCGTCATCATGAAACTTGTTCCTGCAGTCCTAGCCAGCCCAAAGTCAAGAATCTTCAAAGTGCAGTCTGATTTTACTACTATATTACTGGGCTTTAAGTCCTTCAAAAGATAAAAATAAAAGGTTGCTAAGATATGTATTTGGCAACTCACAAGTTATCCTGTCATATTTTCTCACTATAATATGCACAGATTCATCGAACAAGCAAGCCTGAGAAATGTCATTCTAAAAATAGTGAACACATATAGTCATTATAAAAGTTAGTAATATTTCCTAGAAATTACTATTAGCTAGAAATTTTTGATCAAATAGAGACTTAAAATGTCATCTTAAGCTCAAATAAGAACGACTATAATAAAACAAAGTCACAAGTTAGCATTTATTTTCATTTGAATAATAAACCAGTATTTTATGCTGGGCGTGGAGACACGCCCACCAACAATCAACACCGCATACCACAATGCCGGACGTGGTGGCTCACGCCTGTAATCCCAGCACTCGGGAGGCAGAGACAGGAGGATTGCTGAGTTTGCGGCGGCTTGCCTGGGCACCATAGTGAGCCCAGGGCCAGCCTGAACTACAAAGCGAGACCCTGTCTCAAAAGCAAAAAAAAAAAACCAAAAAAACAAACCAGTATTTTAAAATTTTGTTTTAAATTCACAATAAGTTTTATACACACATTGCAAATGAAAATTGGGCCTTCTTACCTATAATGACATATTAGCTAACCTTTCAAACTGGGAAATGTTCAGCTCCAAAGGACCAAATTAGTCATCATCAGTCTTTCTATCCCTAACTTCTCACATGAAAGCTCAAAAACCTGCTAAAAAAACTTTTTGTCTCCCTATATAGAGAGGCATGATACTGTCACCTTGGTCCATACAGTTATTAGCTGTTCATATTGCAAAGTAATGTCTTTATGGAGAACTGTCCACCTGACCACAAATGGAAGGAAATCTACACTATGTCCTTTGATAGGAAGGCAGGACTGTAAACATGCATGGGTCCACAATTAACATCTCTATCTGTTAGCTCTGATGAATTCTACTCTGAACACAGGGGACAGAAAGCACATATCCATAACACATATAGACTGGATTGCCTGTACTGTTGAACAGTACACATATTAACACAAAAAGGAAAAAAGCTAGCCTGAAAAGCAAAGATTACTGGGCAAGGGATTTAGCTCTGTAGTTCTGATGCCTGGCTTGCAAGCACACGGTCACAAATTTGATTCCTCATGTGTGTGTGCACATGTGCACACTCAATCCAATTTGTTTAAAAATAAAATTAACATGATTGAAATAATCATAGAAAAAATTACTCTTCTGCCATAAAGAATGACAAGATTGATTCATTTATGTGCAAATGGATGCACCTGGAGGACACGCTAAGGAGTGAAATTAATAGAGCACAGATAGGCAAATACCGGATCTTCTCATTGATATGAGCACTGGTAGATGCAAATGAGCTCTAGTAGTATGACAATCTTTTTAGAATGGGAAATTTCCAAAGGAAATTTGGTGTGGGGATTTAATGAGGGGAAGGAATAAATATGATTCTGAAAGGAAATAAAAGAGCATGTATATAGGGGGTGGGGAGGTGTGGGTGGGGATATGGGTAAAAATGAGAATTGACTGTGTCATATATTGGTACAAATTCCCCAATGTTATGAGTGATTGTGAGATGTATGCAAATTGTACCAATAAAGAATGCAATTAAAAAAAAACTAGAAACCATTTTCAAACAATGAAGAAAAAACTAAATAAAAGAAACAAGAAGTAGAAGGGAAGAAAAAAATAAAGAGAAAAAAGATTTTTAAAAACCCCAAATGTCAATTCAAGGTGTGTCTCTGCTATCACTGTTAGGCAATCCAGGCAGAGACCAGAGCCAAACTGATTAATTCCAACAAGCTAGCTGCAGCTTTGCGGTGGGATGGTAGATAATACCAGCCAGCTGTCCCTTCAGTTCCTCTGAAGTTCAGGCTAGTTTCTGGCTGTGAGGTTGGAACCAGATTACTGAGTCTGCAACAGTGTATGGCTTGACCTGTGCTTCCTGACATCAAGGCTATGGGAGCCACCTATGGAATGAGTCTGCTTGCAGCTGTTCTGAGTTCTGAGATTAACTGACTTCTCTCCAAGATGGCTACCCGGTTTTCCTGGGTGAGGTCTGAATCCAGATAACTTACCAGATGCTGCAGTCTATCCCACTGGTGCAATTCTTAGAAATAGGTTCCCCTGGACCTTTGTCACCTGAGCTATGTTTAATTATGTCAGCTGAGCCAGAGAAAACTGTGATAAACCCAATAGTTACTGGCTAAATAGTCAATCTGAGAATTCACAAAACATTTTTGCTTATTATTTCTAAAAGTACTACAATCTTTTGAAATGTATAAGCCTCATAGGAAAAATATCCATATTGTGTAGTTGTGTAAAAGAGATTGCCATATTGTTTTTCTTTTTTTAGAAGTTATTTCTCTGAATATTTTGTTTCTTTTTTTTTCCTTGTAATGGGGATCAAACTCAGGACCCTGCACTTACAAGGCACATGTGGTGCCACTGAGCTAAATCCCAGCCCAAGATTTCTTTAAATTTTTATTACACCTATCTGGACCTCTTTTCTTTATAGGTTTCTTTCCCCCATTAAGATAGAGATTTCATTAATTTGCCCAGACTGTCCTCAAACTCTTTTTCAAGTCATTTTCTTTACTTTTTATTTTTTTAAATCATGCTTGTAGTACATAATGTTTACATTCCTTGTGTGGCGTTGGTGCATGTACATAACACATCTTCATTTCTTTTTCATCACTTTTCTTCCTTTCTTCCATCTGTTGATCCCCTTTTCATTTGAGAATGATCTTTCTATTTTTTCATCTTTATTTACACTTCAGATTTATGAGAAACCAGGACCATTTAAGTTTATGTTTCTGCTTTATTTCATTTAACATTATAGTCTTGAAGTACATCCACTTTCCTAAGAAATGATTCAAGTTTATCTTTCTTTATAGCAGAGCAATACTCTATTGTGTATAAATACCTGACTTTCTATGTATGCATTTATCTGTTGATGAACATGTAGGGTGCTTTCATGATATAGCTATTATGAATTATGTTGCTAACAACATGGTTAAACTTTTCTGGGAAGATACCTAGAAGAGGAATATCTGGGTCAAATGGAAGTTCTAGATTCAGTTTTTTGAGGACTCCCTACACTGACTTTCATATGGTTGTACTAGTTTACATTCTCACCAACAATGCAGAAGAATCCCCTTTACCTCATAGCCTTGCCAACATTTATAATTGAAATATAGGCATGTGCCTTTTCTTTCTTTCTAAGAATCTCATTTGAAATGACTAATTCTATACATTTAAAGGAACACTCAGGGGTTTGCTTGTTTGATTGAAATTAATTTTAATTAACTGTATTTTTCTAGGCAGTCATTTTTACTTGTTTTAAAATTTATTGTCATAAAGATTTTTCTTAATTACTTTTACTCTTTGCTTTTTGTCCCATTTGTTATATAGTATTTTTGTTTTCTCTCTTACCAGTCTACCAAAGATATGTTAATTTTATTAATAAAAATCATGTTTTTAACTTAAAAAAATTACTCTTGTAACCTCTACATTCAGAAAAAACATGTGTGACATCCTTAACACACACACACATTATTATTATTATTTTTTTTGCAGAGCTGGAGATTGAACTCAGGACCTTAACATATCTTAGTAACTATGGATAAATTTAGAAGATATACATAATTTAACAGTTTTATGAAAATATGCAAACACTGCCAGAAGTTATTCCTATTCTGTAAATACAGTGTTGCTAGTATATTTGCTAGTATAATTGCTAGAAAACTGTTGCTAGTATAATTCTAGTATATTTTCTTAGCAAACTAAAACTGCATGCTCAAGAATAAACATATGCCTTGATACTACTTCAATATCTACTTGTGATGATGTAGCTCACTGGTTCTTCCTAATACTGAACTCTAATATGGAAATAAGATTACAACTTTAAATGCTTTATCTTGGAAAACTGAGAGCTAAAAATTTTTTTTTATAGAAATAAGTTTCTTCAGACAACTTAAATTAATCCTTGCATGTCAATATATCTTTCAGTGAGCTAGGTAATATTGCTAGCTATACAAGAAACTAATTTGGAATTCCATGAATTTGTGCCAGAGGACAGTGAAACCAAATTAACATTCCATCTCTCCCCAACACTTTTCCTCATTAAGCCAAATCACAGGAGTAGTTCTCATCAGTGGCATGGGAACAGCACACAGGGAAGGAGGCCCAGTGCACAGCCCTGTGGCCTCCTTCGTGCTCTGGAGACTAGGAGAGCCAGACAGTGACAGCAGCAGCCGGGCTGTGCAACATCTTTGTATGCAGTCTTTTCCCCCATGATGAGCGCTGAACATGTAGCGAGGAAAATAAACCTTAGTCACGTATAGTCACCAAGAATTTAAGATCTGTTACCCCCAAGGCCAGCCCTAGTCCATTCTAACCCTGCCTGGTACCATAAATAGGGTCTTACTACATGCTGAACAGCTTCAACTGAGAAATATGAAGTCTGAAATGTTCCATAATCCAAAACCTTTTGAGTGGTCACATGATTTTCAGAATGTTCTGGATATTGGAGCATTTTACATTTTCAGATTAGGGAGTTCCAACCAGTAAAGTCCATGCAAATATTTTCAACTGTGAAAACATCTGAGACCAGAAAATTTGAATCACATCTGGGCTCAAGCATTTCAGATATCATGGCTTAGCAGTCGAACAGAAGGAAAACTAGTGTCAAGGACAGAAGTGATCCAAAGTACCAGAGCCAAAACGTTCCATGACACTGTCACCTGCACAGTATGTGCGTAATAAACTTCAAGCCCTAGAACAGAGGTCAGCAAATTAAGGCCTGCCTATTTGTGTCAAGAGCTTCATTCAGCTGGAGCATCTGAGTGTCTGTCTGTTCTTAATCCTAACTTGGACTGAATCCCTAAGGGAGGAAATACCAGATTATTTTATTAAGAAAGTAATTCCAGAATGGCAAAGGGGGAAGTGAATCTAGAGTGAGCAGAACAGAGAGAACATAGCCAACTATGCCTTCAGGATCTGCTGCAAGAGCACAGGCTCTAATTTAACACCTTAAAATTCTTCAAAGTTGTTCCTAGGAAAAGACCCCCCCCCCCCAAACCTGGGAGGAACAGTTTCTAGAACTTACTGTACAAAGAAAATGGGAACATCCGGGGTATAGCTCATGGTAGGGCTCCTGCCTAGAAGTCCTGAACCCAGGGTTCATCCCATGCCCACAATGGGGAAGGGAAGAGCTGAGAAGTAGAGGGAGAAAAGGAGGTTAGAAGTAGCAACAAGTGGCACAAGGGTGGCTGGCAGCAGGTTCTGTGAAGCCTGCTCACATCCCTGGCTCAGGTCTGATGTACTTGCTGGCCCAGTTCTGGAAGCAATGGCTGCTGAGCCAGGAACCTCTCTGGAAACGGTTTGCAGCTGAGGCCATGCTGCTTTCCTGGTGGTGGCTGGCTGAGCTACCGGCCATCTGAGGTCTCTGGAGCAACTGCATCCAGTTCAGTGTCTCTACCTGCCCACTTTTACTTCCCTGACTCCCTTTCGATGCTGACCCTGAGAAAATTCCAGACAAACCCCTAATGCTGCCATCCTGGATTTTCTCATATCATCCAACCTAAGACAAAGGTGATCAACTAATTCAACTGTATAATGTTAAGAAATTTTCTATAGTTGTACTTTATTTTCATGAACACGTTCCAAAAAAAAGAAGGGATTACTTGCTAATCACACACACACACACACACACACACACACACACCACACCACACACAACACATACACACTAGACCGATACTGAACACAGAGGCCAAAATTCTCAGAAAATACTGGTGAAGAAATTTCAATCACATATTAAGAGGATTATATACCATGAGCACATAGGGTTTATCCCAAAAATGCAAAAGTAGTTCAATGTACAACATATAGTCCAGTAGTTCAATATATAGGCAGGCATTGTGGCTCATGACTATAACCTCAACACTCAGAAGGCTGAGGCAAGAGGACTGTCATGAGTTCTCAGAAGGCTGAGGCAAGAGTACTGCCATGAGTTCAAGGCCTTCCTGTGCTAAACTACATAACAACACTTTGTCTCAAAAAACTAAAATAATTCCCTTCTTAAAAAAAATCAATCAATGTAATTTACTACATTTAATAATTAACAAAGGGAAAATATGTATGTGATCATTTCAACTGGTGTAGGATGAATCTAATAAAGTCCAGCCAGGTGTAACAGCATGTACTTGTAACACCAGCCACTTGAAAAGCTGAGCCAGGAGGATTATACATTCAAGTCCAGTGTGGGCAGTTTAATAACTCAGCAAGACATTCTATTAAAATAAAAAAGAAAAAATGCAGGGACATAGCTCAGTGCAAAATTTCAGGGTTTAATCAAGAGTATGAGAAAAAAAAAGAAAAAACAGAACACCTTCTCATGATAAAAATATTTCAACGAGAACAGAAGCCATGTAATGAGGAATTATCATATGAAGGAAAGGTGTGACCTTTGCCCTCATGTACAGGCACAAAGCTCCAGAGTATCCTGCTTGGTAGGCTGTTTACTTGCCTAGGAAATAGGCTGACAGTGTGATTTATGATGAGGCTTTGAGGCTCATCAATTCACTCAGCAGAAAGTAAGGACTAAAGTAAAGCAAGAGCTTAAGAAAGGTTGGAAACTAAAGAAAGCAATGTGATTGAGATCAGGTTAAAAACACACAGGACTGGTGAGCTTCCCAGCAGGTAACAGTTTCCATCTGTCCTGCTCTGTGGCTGGCAGTGCTCTGCGGGTTGTGTTCTTTAGCAAAGAGTACTACTCTGTGTTGTAATCTGCAGCTGAGGCATGTTGTCCTGCTCTGTGGCTGAGAGGACTACTGAAAGTTCCATGTTTGGACTTCTCCTAGATTTGCCCTGTCAGTCCCCACCCTTCATTCTAATTTGTATCCTTTCACTATGAAACAATGAAGTAAGGTGCTTTTTGGAGTTCTGTGGTTCATTCTAATTGGATTGTACCTCGAGAATCAGTCTGTACTTTGGCAATCTGTCAAGACTGCTGAACTTATAGCTAGCTGTCATGAGTAAGGGTGTCCTAGGGACAGGGCCATGTGGCTAATGTATTATTAAGGGGATCTACGCACTCTGGCTACACAATGTGACTAACTCCAATGAAAAGGGGAATGCATGCAACCTAAAAAAGCACATTTTTGCAAACCCCATACCATGTCATCCTATGTGGCCTCACTCTGGTTCAATTTGAGTCTCTGAAGGGTCCTGTGCTAAAGCTTCTCTGCCAGCATGGCCCACTAAGGTGGTGCAGCCTGCAGTGCAGGTAGTTAGGTTACTTGGGTGCTGCCCTGGGTGGAACCAGAGGTACTGTGGAGTGAGTTAGCTCTCTTGAGAGTAGGGTGCTACAAAGCAAGCCCCCCAGTGTCCCTGCTCCTTCTGTACACAGTCGGCTTCCTTTCTGTCTTGGTCATGTTATGACACAGACAGTGGCCCTCATCAGAGGCCAAACAGAAAAGACTGCCTAATCTTGGCCTTTCAGCCTCCAAAACTGTAAGCTAAATGAACTTCTTTTCTTTGTAAGTATGCAGGTTTGAGTATTTTGTTAAAGAACCAGAAAACAGACTCCTATAATGGTGAAGATCGAAAGCTTTCCCCGTAAGATCAGAAATAAAACAGAGATGTCCACTTTCACTTCTAATTAACACTTCACTGAAGTGCTAGCTAGAGCAGGTAGGCTAAAAAAGGTTCTCAAATTGAAATGAAAAAGGTGTCTAAGGTACAGATGATATGACTCAAAATCATATGTAGAAAATCACTTAGATTACTAAAAAACAGCTAATAGATTGAGCTTGTAAAACAAGCTCAATACAATAAAATCAGTTGTGCTTCTATATATTACCAAGCAATCTCACAGGAAAATAAGGACACAATTCCATTTATAATAGCTGCCAAAGAAATAAAATGCTGAGAAATAACTAAGGTGAAAGTTTGGTACACTGAAAACTATAAAAAAGCCAGTGTACAACTACTCCCAGTACTCTGGGAGGCTGAAACACAAGTTTCACAAGTTTGAGTCCAATTCAGGCAGTGAGACCTTAGTGAGACCCTGTCACTAGCTAGGGATGTAGTTCAGTGCAAAAGCCTGGAGTTCAAGCCCTACTATTGCAAACAAACAAAAACTATGAAATCCTGCCAAAGGAAATAAGTACGATCACATTAAAGACTGAATTGTGTCCTTCCAAAATTCTTTTTTTTTGAGACAGGGTCTTACTTTGTAGTTCAGGCTGGCCCTGAGCTTACTGCGTAGCCCAGGCAAACCTTGAACTCAGCATTCCTCCTGTCTCTGCCTCCCGAGTGCTGGGATTATAAGGGTGAGCCACCATGCCTGGCACTGTGGTATGCAGTACTGATTGCTGGTGAGCGTTGAGTCACCACACCCAGCACTGTATGTGGTACCAGGGATTGAACTCAGGACCTTATCCTTGCTAGGCAGGCGCTGGAACCACTGAGCTAAATCTCCGGCCCTCTTCCAAAATTCTTACATTGAAGCTCCAAGAACTGATGTTGAATGTATTTGGACACAGACTCCTTACAGAGATAATTAAGGTTAAAATGTTAAGAGTGAAGCTTCTGTTCAAACAAATGTTGTCCACCTAGGAGAAAGAGACACTGAACTAGTCTTTACCCACACAGGCACAAACAATGAGCCATGTGAAAACGCAGTAAGATGGCAGCTGTTACAATTAGAAAAGAGGCTTTTAACAGAATCCAGAAAACTTTGTCACCTTGACCACAGACATCTAGAATGTGAGAAAATAAATTTCTGTTAAGCTCTTCCATCTGTATGGTTATGACAGCCCAAGTAGACTAATAAAACTTAAGAAAATGGAAAGCCTTTGTTCACAAATTGGAATACTAAATACTGTTAAGATGACAAAACTATCAAGCAATGCATAGATTCTGCATAATTCTTATAGAGTCTGATGACCTTTTTCATACAAATGGGAAAGCTGACCTCAAATTCATATTCAGTCACAAGAGGTCCCAAATAGTCAAAGCAATATTGAAAAAGAACCAATTCAGAGAATGCATACTAACTTGCCCATTTCAAAATTTACGATAAAACTATAGCGAACAAATAATGTAGTACTGATATCTGGACAGACACAAAGACCAATGAAGCGCGAATACAAAAATAAAACCTGGTGTCTATGGCCTGGTGCTTTTCAACAAGACCATTCTTTGAGGAAAAGAAGAGACTTTTTGACAAACAGCAGGGACTAGTGGATTTCTACATATGAAGGGTGAAACTGATCTTACAAAGGGAATGTGGTAGGGGAATGTAGTAAGGGGTAAGAATAAATATGATTTGGAAAGAAAAAGAAGTAGCATTGTATATAAGGGGTGGGGGGTTGTAGGTGGGCAGGCACATGGGTAAAAATGAGAATTAACTTCTGTCATATACTGGTACAAATTCCCCAATGTTGAGTGTGATTGTGAACTGTATATAAAATGTACCAATAAAGAATTCAATTCAAAAAAGAACTAAAATAGATCAAAGACCTATGTGAGAGATAAAAACTATAAAACTCTTAAAAGAAAAACTAAGTTCATGACCTTGAATTTGCCAATGCATTCTTACATATATCAGAAGCACAAGCAATGAGAAAAATTTGATTTCATGAAAATTAAAGACTTTTACATATTAATAGCATCAAAAAGTAAAAAGACATGGAAAGAGAGAAAAGAGGGATTTTTTTCATGTAACCAACAAAAGTATGATCTACTACGTGGAATATAAATATGGTCATTATAATGAACACAACAAAAGACAACAAATTAAAAACAGAAGACTTAAAATATACCTTTCTCCAAAAATTACACACAAATTGCCGAGTGGCACATGAAAGGACACTTAACATCATTAGTTGTTAGGGAATAAAAATCTAAGTCATAGTGAAACACCACTTCACTATGAACAGCCAGACTCAAAGCCAGGTACACAGTAGAACTGGCCAGGCTGTCGGGAAACTGAATGTTGTTACTGGGAGAGTAAAATGGTGCAGCTGTTGGAAATAGTGCTTTGGCTCCTCAAAATGTGAACCACAGACTCATCACACAGCTCAGCAATTCACTTGTAGGTATATATTGAGAGAAAATGACAATAAATATTCAAACAAATACCTTTTTTTTGAGATGGATCTTGCTACGTAGTTAGCCCAGGCAGGCCTCAAACTTGTACCAAGTCCTCCTGCCTTAGCTTCCCAAGGGCTGGGATCACAGGCATGCACCATCATGCCTAGCTACAAATGTCTGCACATGAATTTTTACAGTAACACTAGGTTTGATGCCCAAAAGAGAAAAATAACCCCAGTGCACATAAATGGATGGATAAGTGAAATGTTACACACAAAATATTATTCATTATAAAAGAAAATAAAGTACTGATACATGCTACCACATGGAAAACCTTGAAACCATTATGCCAAGTTAAAGAAGCAGACACTAAAGGTCATGATCATATGATGCCATTCATATGGGATATCTGAAACAAGTGCATCTACAGACAGAGAATGCATAAGTATGGTGTGAGGGGCTGGAAAGAGGAATAAGCAGTGACTGCTTAAGGACTGATACAGATGAGAAATGTGTAACACTGACTGGACTAAGGGCCACTGAATTGTATACTTAAACATAGTTGATTTGTTATTTGAATTTCACTTCCATGATAAAAGCATGTGGTGATAGTTTATCTACTAACCCGATGAATTATTCCAGCGGAGTGAAGGTGTTTGATTCCACACAGCATTTGATAGAGAAGGTAGGACATTCGCTCATGATCTAGTTCCATCTGGATCACTTGACAGAGATTGGCATCCATGAGCTCCATGACTATGTAACTTCATGGGTAGAAAAGGAAGACAGCTAAAATGTATAGCAATAATCCACGAATAAGGTATCAAGAGCATTTTGTACTGATAATATTCTAATTACCATACTTACACATCTTGAAATTCTTCTAGGGATTTCTGTGGTGTAAAAACATTCAAAAGGCCAATTATCTGTGGTAAAGCAAAAAGACAGCAATGAGAAACGACTCAATACTTCACTTGGGAACTGCAAACTCATGGTTTTACATGTTTACAACTGGGATGTGATTTGTATGTCTCACTGCTGGATGCCCTGAGGCACCAGGGATATACACACAGCTATCCCGTCGAGTGGCTTTATATTATTATTATTTTTAATCAGTAAAAAGACCAAAAAAGTGACTAAACTGTTGGTATCACCAGTGGTACAAACCACCCAATGGGATAGTCAAGCATGTAACACTGGTGATTCAAGGTGGCAGGAACTATCAGTTTAGTTCTTAAAATTTTATGCTTCAGGCTCAAGTAATCATTTTAATATATTAAGGCTTCATGCCCAGGAATTGGGGAAGAGAAAGGAATGATTAGAAGAAGGCATAGAAGATCTTTAGGGCAGTAAAACTACTCTACATGAAAATATGAAGGCAGAATATAAGACCCATAGAATATATCATACTGAGAGTGACCCCAGCAGGGTGGGGTATGATTCAGTGGTAGAATAATTGTCCTGCATGTATGAGGCCCTGGGTGTGACCCACAGGACCAAAAGGGAAAAAAGAGAGGGTAGGAGCAGAGCAAGAGGGGGAATCTGTAAACTATAGATTCTGGGTGCTAATTATATATTAATACAGGTGCATCAATTATAACAAGTGTATCACTTTGATAGGGGATGTAGATTTGGGAGGATACAGGACTTCTGTAGGGGTACAGGATATAAAAAATTCTCAATTTTGCCATGAACCTATAACTAATAACCTTAAAAACCAACACAAAACCTTATTAACAGAAGAGTTTTATATAACCCTTCCTCTCATGAATATTTTATTCTAGTACTTACATTACAAAAAACTCTACATAATTTGTCAGCCAACATAAATATTGTCTAAAAGCTCTTGTCTAACAATGCTTTTCTATAATCTCAGCCCTTTCCTCCCACTGGTTCCATTTTTTAATACTACTCTAACTTCCCAGCTTTCTTCATTCCCACCCATTTCCACCAATTTATCAACAGACATACCTTCTTTCCTACTACTATCTTTCAGCCTTTTCTTTTCTCTGTTCACCCTTTCCCTGCATATCATCTATGTCTTTTTCTCCAAACATCACTATGTGGCTAATTCCCAACATGCACTAAAAGTTTTTGCTTAGCTTAGGAGTTTTCAGATATACACTGCCACTTATACAAATGTCTTTCACAAACAGTATAAAATTGAACTCATTTTCATTCTTTTCCAAACAATTACCCACTATACCCTCCACTTTATAACAGAAATTAAGAGTGATTTCTGTTTCCTATTCCAGTACTTGTACCATAAAAAATATCTGAAAGAATGCTATTCAGTCTACTATGAGTTTGCACTTCAACCTTTTTTTTTTTTCCATTCCTTGTGGTATTATATGGGTTGAGGATTCTAAAATCTCTCTAGTGTGCTCATGCTGTAATTAATTTAACTACTCATCTCAAGCTTAATGTTTGTTCCTTCAAGATTGTACGCTGAAGTGTTATCCTCAAAGTGATGTATCTGAAGATGGGCTCTTTGGGGGATAATTAGGGTTAGATTAGGTTATCAGGGTGGGGTCCTCATAATGGGATTGGGAGAAAGCAGCAAGGAAGATCTGCATGCTGAGAAAAGGCCACATGAAGATAAACTAAAAAGTTGGCCACTGCAAGTCAGAACCTTAATCCTTCACTTTCCCATCTGTAGACCTATGAGTACACCTCTGTTGTCTAAATCATCCAGTCTACAGTGTTTGTTATGACAACCTGAATACACTAAGACAACTAGAGTTCCATTCAATGCTTTTCTGCAGGCTCGAGTACCATTTTACTGCCTTTAATATGGTAAAAGAAAAACCAGAAAGATCTAGACACAATTACTTTTCTCCTCAAAAACTTAAAGCCAACAAATAAGTTCCAAATGTTCTCAGCAGTACCTAAGACAAAACAAACTTGCTTAAGACAGATGAAATGACAGTAAGAAAGAAAGCAGATGAGTGCTCTACATGAACTGGAGTTCACCCAACAGAGGAACTGCACATGCAGAGACTTGGACTAGTAGTAAAACTGTCATCTAGAAAATCCAACACAAGAAGAGCAGTTAAGAACAAGAAGCACAGAAAGACAGTAATGAATCCAGTGGTTGCTCAGAGCTAGGCAGGTGTAGAAGAAGGGGAATGACAGCTGAGACACAAACCTTCTTGTGGGGTGAGGAAAATACTCTAACATTCACTACAGAGACCATCCCACATATCAGTGTGTATCCTGAAAACTACTAAGCTGTATAACTGGGTGAACTGTATAGTACTGTAGTATATATCAATTAAATGGCAATATGTAAGATTAAAGCAGCTGTCCTATTTTTTTCAAAAGGAGAAATAAAGAAAATTATAGCAATAGATCTGACAGTTAAAGAAAATTCACAGGTTGATTAGTGAGTGGCAACTGGCTATCGTGAGAGAAGTGATAATTATTAGTAACAAGCAGAAATTCATTGAGTAGATATTTATAATTTCCTTCTGTAGATGGTGACAACAGTAACAGATGAGAGAAACTCAATTACATAAAACAAGACTTTAAAAAGGCATTTTGAAAAATGTCTCCAATAACAGCATCTATATAAATGAAACAAAGAACTAGGGAGACCTGGAAAATTCTGATAGATACCTATTTTTTACAGTATGCCCAAAGGTTCATTACAAATTAATCCAGTTTATGAAAACACCCTGAGCAAAACAAAAAATGAAGCCAATAAATGAAAAGCTAGGTGAAGAGAAAAGCAATCTCTAACACAAGAGGGCAGCGATGGTGAACATTTTAGAGCTTTCAATGGAGCCCACTGAGGCATGTGTGCCATATGTGTAACCCCCATATGTGTGCACCCCCGTATGTGTTCCCCCATTGAGAGTAACCAACTTTGTCCTCTGAAATCTAACAGGGAAAAAGAGAAGGTATAACTTCAGAAAATGGCCAGGATGTGCTGTTTCTGAGCAAAAAATAACTTGGGAGACAACCCAAATCAACTGGTGCCATGAGTTCCAAGGAAGATTTTAATGTCAGCAGTACAAAGACAATAGGCCTCAGCTCCTATCAAAGAATTCTCATTGGACATGTGGCAGTATGCACCAGAATTCTTAATGAAGTATTTTCAGAGGTAAGTGACCAAGTGAAGAAATAAAAACTCAAAATCATTCATAAAATGAGTAGGAAAAAATCAGATATTTAGAACAGCTAAAAGAATAGCTATGCAAAAGATGAAAATGTTTAAGAGACAAGACATGAAAACATCCATCCATCAGGGAGAAGAAAACACAGTTACCATCCCTGGTTTTACCACATTTAGCTTTTTTTGTTTTGTTTTTGAGGCAGGGTTTTGCTTTGTAGTTCAGGCTGGCCCTGAGCTCACTATGTAGCCCAGGCTAGCCTTAAACTCAGCAATCCTCCTGCCTCTGCTTCTTCAGTGTTGGGATTACAGGTGTGAGCTGCTACACCCAGCAGTATGGTGTGTGGTACCTGAGATCGAACTTGTGCTTGCCAGGCAGGCACCAGAACCACTGAGCTAAATCCTGGCCTCACCACATTTAGTTTTATACTCATTCACTGGATAAAATGTTTTGAACCCCTGAGCGTGCCACTCCTGCTGGAGGACAAACAGAGTCACACAGGCTTGGGAGGAATTAACTGGTTTCCTATCCAAAGGAGACCAAAGGAAAATGAAGACAATACCACAGAACCCTCTCTGTGAAACTGGTCAGAGCAGCAGCAGCTCTCCGAAGCCAAAGACACCAACAAAACCTTGAGTTACACCTCCACCTCCCACCTGGAACAAGAATAGCTGTGCCATTTTTTCACTGTTAATGACTAACTTTCACCTCTGTCTCTGGGAACTTCCCTATGCTTTCTTTCTCTCTGGGAGGTCCCCTTTCTTCAACAAGGCATTTTTAAGAGTCAGCATAAGTCTACTCTTCCCTGAAGCCTTCTCAGTTCACTGAAGCTCAAAGAAATTTCTCTCTACAGATCTTGGCACTTACTCTCCATCCACTATCATCTTAGAGTTAAACCAGGACTGCACTGGGATATCTGGTATTTGCTTTACCTTCAAAGCAACACAGTAAGCTTCCCAATCAAGAAGCCTAATCCTTACCAGTCATGCATTTTTCTCTGGCTGAAGAACATCTACCTCTAGTACTCAGAAGATTTATATCCTTAATTCTCAAAATGTGTTCAACTGTGGTCTCTCCCAACAGCAAGTATGGAGTATTCAGTGTATTTCAACTCCTTTGAACAAACATCACAAAGTGTTTTTGGCCAGAAGTTTCCGTTTTAGTATTTTATAAAACTATTCCTTGCATAAATCTCCTCCTAGTTTATTTCTTCTCAGGTTAGAGTGATCATTCCATTAAAACCACAGTGGAAGTATGAATATTCATAGTGTAAGTTTCAAAAAGTATAATCACTTATTCTCAAATAAACCAGACGGGGTGGCACATGTGTGTAATCCCAGCACTCTGGGAGGCTGATGTAAGGAGGTTTACAAATTTGAGTCCAGCCTGGACAATTTAGTAACTTAGAGTGACTAAAAAAAAAAAAATATGGGACGGGAAAAAAAGTGATTTTAATTCATACCTCATATGCTTTAAGTCCCAATGTCAATGTAAAAGGGAAACAATTTCATCTCTGTATGAAGGGTACAGTTTTTTGAAATGCCACATTTGTAAAGAATAAAAAGCTAAAGATGAGACCAATTCTGAATAAAATTGTTCTAAAATACTTCTTTAAAATTCCTTTTGTAAATTACATTCAGAAAACCACACAATCTAAGTTCCAGAAGCTATACTTCTTTTGGTATCATTTAATAAAGTTGAGAAAAATCTGACACTGTGGACAGATGCGTGTGTATGGAAGAATAATTTAAAGCCCCTAATATTTAAAAAGTCTTTGTTATTCATGTATTTTTGAATAAAAGTAGATTTGATACATACCTAAGAAATTTAAAATATTCACTTACATTTTTGTGATTAACACATTTCATAAGAACTAGCTCTCTGTAGGCCCGCTTGGCATGAGTTTGATTTTGAAATGGCCGGCTTAGCTTCTTGATTGCAACATTTCTTTCCAGGATGGCATCATAAGCTGCACTGCAATAAGAAATTTAAAAAGAACAGAAAATCTAAACAAAAACCTGTAGAACACTATTTATGAAACACTCATATATAGATTTCTCACTTTCTCCTAAAGCAAACACAACCAGGTCACTATCCAGTCTATGATACTTGACATTGGTCTTCTGTACATATCACAGCCCTCTCCTACATGTAGAACAACCTCCCTTAAAATGTTAATGGAGCCACAGAGACAATGGGCTGCAAGGAGACACCTGCTTATACACTGTGCACTCTTGGGTGCACCCTGTACATGGTGGGCAATGAATGCACAAATGTTTAGTATGTGTCTTGGTCCACCAGACAGCTTAAAGCCTAACAGTTCTTCCTCCTACCCTTCAACCAAAGAAAGGCAGAAAAATATGGTCAGAAATTCTACTCAAAATACCTGCCTGAGAGCTGGGCGTGGTGGCTCACGCCTGTCATCTCAGCATTCGGGAGGCAGAGATAGGAGGATTGCTGAATAGTGAGCTCAGGGCCAGCCTCAACTACAAAAGCGAGACCCTGTCTAAAAACAAAAAACAAAAAACAAAAAACCTGCCTAAGAATTCTATACAGCTATACTACCTCCACCTTTTTAGACACAAAATGAATACAGCAAATATATATACAAAGAAGTATGTAAATAAAGATTATTTTGTAATTTAAAAAAAGCAAAACTTCTAAAATTTTCTTTGGAGAAACTAAAGAGATCAGATGATAAGCATGAGTGGCAGACTGGAGGACATCAGTGGCTGTTTCCTAAGTGGCATGCAGAGCATCACACTCACCTATCATCATACTCCTGTGTTTTCCTCGACCTGACACTTACCACGCAGCAGGCCTTTCACGTATGACAGGTCAGAGAAGCTGAAGCCCAAATAAGGTAAGTTGTCTACACTAATGAATTTTATGATTGAAAGGCTTTAAAAACCATTTGGATTCACTATGGTCTAATATAGGGCCAGCAGTTGAGAAATTTGCACAAGATTAGCCAGAAAATTAAAAATAAGGCTGAAACAAGAAAACTAAAACATGAGGCTGTGCTCTTCATACTAGATCACCCAAGCTGCTATCAAAGATTGTTTGTGTAATATTTGAAAACCCAGCTTAGTACTGACTAATGTGGTTTCCTTACCTGACCAGGACTCTGGATTTATTTCACAACTATCTCATATCAAATCCAGCATAGAACTATGTGGATTAAGAAACTAGTACTATATTAACGGATACATCTATGTATTTTACATATACCATAACTACTGCATACAAACATATATGTACCCACTAAAGTATACATAAATATTATAAGCCTCTTTTAAATGTCATAGGTATAGATATGTCCTATCTAAATTAAAAACAAAACAAAACTAAAAACAAAACAAAAAAATGGGGTCATGGAAAATTACTAGAAATTTTGAATGTCTTTAGAAAACACATTTTATTTTTTATTTTTCAAAAAATAAATTGATTTTGTTACATTTTATATACACATCATGGGCACAATCAACACTGAAAATCTGTACTACTATATGACATGACTTAATTCTCATTTTTCCTCATTCTCCTACCTACAACTCCCCCACCCTACAGGTAAGCTTTGTTTCCTTTTTTTACCATCACACCCCCCCATTATATACCTCACAGTTTTGATTGACTGATTGACTTATTTGACACAGGGTTTCATTTTGTAGTTCAGGCTGGCCCTGAGCTCACTACACAGTCCAGGCAAGGCTTGAATTTAGCAATCCTCCTGCCTCTGCCTCACAAGTGCTGGGATTACCACCACACCCAGCATTGTAGTGTGTGGTACTGATTGCTGGTGGGCATGAGTCACCATGTCCAGCACTGTGGTATGTGGTTACTGGGGATTGAACTTAGGACCTTGCACTTGCAAGTCAGACACCAGAACCACTGAGCTAAATCCCCAGGCCCACAAGTTTTATTTTTATTTATTTTGTTTTTTTTTGTTTTTTTGAGACAGGGTCTCACTTTGTAGTTCAGGTTGGCCCTGAGCTCACTATGTAGCCCAGGCCTGGAACTGGCCTGGAACACAGCAATCCTCCTGCCTCTGCCTCCCGAGTGCTGGGATTACAGGCATGAGCCACCACGCCCAACATTGTGGGGTGTGGTACTGATTGCTGGTGGGCGTGAGTCACCAAGCCCAATATCATATCATTGCATGTGGTTGCCTGATTGAACCAGGGACCTTGCGCTTGCTAGGCAGGCGGTGGAACCACTGAGCTAAATCTCTGGCCCACAAATTTTATTTTTAATTGTTAAATTTTTTGCTATTAAAAGAGTTTGCCTGCCAAATAGAGAAATATTTCAAACTATAAAGTTCAAAGCATCTGAATGGATTTCACTATTTTATACCCAAGGAAAATAGCCTTCTAATTGTGGATTCTTAAGCGTGCACAAATCAGAAATAACTGGCAACCAGAGGCCCTAATCCAAATCCAATGAATCTTTTTGCTAAGGTCCAACATAGCCCTTCTTTGCTCTGCAAACTAAATTCTTCATTTAGTCATTATCACACCATAACAATGAGTTCTGAAA
>PVIC010004912.1:45739-60415 GCA_004025085.1 Thryonomys swinderianus | reverse complement strand
GGGCATGGTGGCTCACGCCTGTCATCCCAGCACTCGGGAGGCAGAGACAGGAGGATTGCTGAGTTCGAGGCTTGCCTGGGCTACCTAGTGAGCTCAGGGCCAGCCTGAACTACAAAGCGAGACCCTGTCTCAAAAAAAAAAAAAAATAGTATGGGGGTCCCTCAAGAAACTAAACATAGAACAATTATATGATGCAGCAATCCCACAACTGGATATATATATGTTTATAAATATAAAATGAATTTATATTACGTATATAAAGAACACCATGCTCATTGTGGTATGAGTCACAATACAAGGTATGGGATGTGGGGTGTCATAGCTTCATAAAGTGGAGGGTGGTTCAGTCTTTTAAATGGAGATCTTGTGGAGGGCCGGAGGGTTAGCTCAGTGGTTCTGGTGCCTGCCTTGCAAGCGGAAGGTACTGAGTTCAATCCCCGGTAACCACATACAATGCTGGGTGTGGTGACTCACACCCACCAACAATCAATACCACATAGCACAGTGCCGGGGGTGGTGGCTCACGCCTGTAATCCCAGCACTGGGGAGGCAGAGACAGGAGGATTGCTGAGTTTGAAGCTTGCCTAGGCTACATAGTGAGCTCAGAGCCAGCCTGAACTACAAAGCAAGACCCTGTCTCAAAAAAAAAAAAAAAAATCTTGCGGGCAGGGGATTTAGCTCAAGTGGTACTACACCTACCTTGGAAGCACAAGGACCCAAGTTCAATCCCCGGTACCGAAAAAAAGAAAAAAAAAAAAAAAAAAGGAAATCCTGCTACTCACAATTATGATGGATGGATCTAGAGGGTTTATTATTACTCTAAGCAAAATAAGCCATGCACAGCCAGATCTCCCTTAGACACGGAATCTACAACACTCAGAGAAGTAAAGGGAAGATGGGTGAGAATGGGAGGCCCCGCTCAAAGGGCACCAGGCTTCCGTGAGACAGGAAGAACACGTGTGGAGATTTACTGCTAGCACGGCTAGAAGAAATGATGAGGTGACGGATATGTTCATTAGCCTGATTTAATCATGCCAGAACGTATACATATATCAAAACACCACATTTTATCCCATAATTAGATGTAATTATTTGTCAATTCAAAATGAAATCTTAAACATTAAAAATAAATGCATAAACCATGAGGGGATGGGCCGACGCCAGCCTCGTGGACTCACGGGCTGGCTCTGTCACTGGCCTCAGCCATCAGCAAAACGGGGGTGAAGAGGGTGCCTGTCCCACAGTGGAGCGAGTTAAATGCAGCCAGAGCATTCTGGCGCAGTGGCTGCCACAGCATCGGGACAAGAGGAGGGCTGGTTGTCAGGGCCGAAGGAAAGAGGGGCACCCTGGCCCTGTCAGAGGCTGAGGCTGAGCCTCGCCCCGGTGAGGGGACGGCACTGTCAGGGTCGGAGCCTGCGGCGTCTCAAGGCTGCGGCTCCTTTGCTCAGAGGCACAGCCAGCCTGACCGGCTGGGGCTTGGCCAGTGCACGGGGCCCTGTCCAGCCCGCGGCCCGGGACCGCGTCTTCGGACTGTCACCCCCTCCCTCCTTTCCTCCCAGGGCCTGCCACTGCAGGCGCCCACAAGCACCCCCTACCGGCGACTTCATCTCGTAGGCAGCCCCAGGCTCAGCCGACCCACTGCTGCTGGTGCGGCAGGACCCGGAGCCCAGCGCCTCGCCCAGGCCGGTGCTGGAGCCTTTGGGCAGCGACATGGGGGTGGCGGCCGTGTGGATGATGAGCGGCGGCAACAAGCTCTTGCGCAGCTCCGGGTGCTGCCCCGGGGACACCACTGCACGGGAAGAGAGGGCGGGAAGCTGAGTCCACTCGGGGCTGGCCGAGGGCCGGGGCCGGGCCCCCAGGACAGGTACTCACGGGCCAAGTGCTTCTTCCTGTCGCCATCGCCATCCACACTGGGGGAGAAGAAATCGGGCTCGGACTCGGACTTGGTGGCGTCTCCCTAGGGTGAGGGAGCAGTGGGCCGTCAGGTCCTGGCCAGGCAGGAGGCACTGAGATGGACTGAGGACTCTCTCCTTACACGCACACGCCACACAGAGGCCACGGGACCAGCAACCACGGCACGAGGCATGCACCGAGGGGGCCGTGACACCCAGGCTCAGGGCCCACGGCACCACACTTCAGAACAGAACACCCCTCACCTGACCCCACTGCACAGTCAGCCTGGCTAGACTGGCACCACGGCTGGCTCCAGGGAGAAGGGTCGAGTGGGTGGGCAGGTGGTACGGGCCAGGGGAGCCGGGTCTTGGATGAGGTGGCCACGAGAACGTCAATTCCGAGTCCACAGAGGCCCTGTCTCCCTCCGTCCAACCCCGCCCCCAGCCTGGGACCCAAAGACCCCAGAAGGAAACTGAAAGGCCCCAGCTTGGAACAAAGCCGCAGATGCCACCTGAGACCCTCCACTTTGGCCCCAGCTTCTCTGGCCCCGTTTTTACTTCTCGCCCTGTCTCAGGGATAGTTTTTTCTTTCTTCTTTGCAGGTCAGTAGGTTCCCCAGTAATTACACACTTCTCCTTAAGAAGTTATTAAAAAATACTTGATTGCTACTTTTGATAAGGACATAAATATTGGGTAATTGGCATCTCAGGGGATCGTTTTTATTAACTTGGTTTACATCCCTAACGAGGCCTTTAATTATCAAGTGGGATCTCCAGGGGGCTGCTTGGGATGCGTGGCACTATGGGGTCCCATGGGGATCCTGGCTTTGCCCCAAATTCCAGTGCTGGTGCAGGAAAGAGCAGGGCACAGGTTTTGTGTGGGGGCTGGAGGAGGAGATACTTAAAGGATCTGGGGAGACTCCAGAGACTCAGGGGTGGATTAAAATTTGGACCCACTTGATCCCCACCTCTTCCAAGGACTCATCCTGAGCGGAGGCAGCTTGTGAGGTCTCCAGTGGGGGCCCAGAGCGAGGGGTGAGAGGGAGAGGATACGGGAGTGTGTTCCACAGCCACGGGCCTTGACCCCACGGAGGCTGGACATCTGGGGTTCTCGGGGACTCCAGTGTGGACACACCCACCCGGGCCCCCCACACGTGCACACAGAGGATTCCAAGTCCCTCCCTTCTCCGGCCGGGCGAGGATGGGAATGTGCCCTTCGCGGGTCCACGGGGCCCGAGGCCAGGAGGCTCCTCCCTTCCGTCTCCTCACGGGGGAAGGGTCTTAAAATCGAAGCAAAGCTCACGACACCAAAGGCCACCGCGGCTGCCACAGGTCGCACAGCAGCTGAGCGTAGGCGCGAGCACAAAGACACGGAGGTGCGGTGGGGACGCGGGCGCGGGCGCATGCGGCTCAGAGCGCGTACCTACCCCCTGGGAGTCGACAGGCAGCTGAATACAGCTTAACTGTCCACTCGCATCTTCCCGTTTGCTGATTTCCTACAGGGAGAGGGGGGCGGGGAGGGCCGCTGGTCACAAGCGCTCAGGCCTCGAGTAGCGGCAGTGCCCAAAGAGCAAGGAGAGGGGGCACACACCCCACAGCCGAGGGGTCAGAGGCACGGGGCGGGCAGGGGGCGGGCGGGCGGTCTCCGATCTCAGCTCCAGGCCCGGGCCCGAGAGCATCTGGAGTGGGGACCCAGGCGAGGGAGGAGCAAGCCCCTCTGCTCCTAATCACGCAGCTGACATGCATGGGGGGTGTGCGGGCAGCATGCAACTGCTGCGTTCACACCAGCGTGTGTGCGTAGGAGACGGGCCGCTGTGACCGTCCGGCGGGAGGCACCCGAGGTCCCGGGAACTAACAAAACAGCTGAACTGCGCGGGGTAAGCGGCGGGGACGGCCCGGACCTGCGCCTCCGGCTCAGCACACCGCTGCCCTCCGCCCGGCTCTGGGGCAGGGCAGGGAGCATGGGAAGGGGAGCGGACAGAAGCCAAGATGGGCCTCAGCGAGGGGCGGAATCAGGCCTCAGTTTCTCACTCTCGGCCCAAGTGCCTTCAAGACAGACCGGATCGAGCCGCTGGGCGTGGAGTGGGATGTGACAGGAAACCCTCCGTGGTGGCTTCGATGTTGCTTGGCATCAATTAATGGCCACACACAGGGCCTGCCGCCTATTCATTTAATTAAGTGTGTGGATGATAAATACACAGGAATCCAGGGCACTGCCCCCTGAGGTGCGGAAATCGGCAGCCAGGTGGGATCTGTCTCCAGGAGCTCCCCCCTGCCCTTCTTGGTACGGTAGCGGGGCCGGCAGGGGCCGACTCTTGAGGTCTCCCGCTGCCAGATCCACCAAGATGGGGACAACAACTCCTTCCACAAGGCGGGTTCGCTTATTGGTGAAAACAAAACAAAAAAATCCTGGGCCTCCACCATAGTAAAGCCAGGCTCCCCGCCAGACCACAGGCCTCTCGGAGCCCTACAGAGGAGAGGCAGGTGGCTCTGGAGGTGTCCAGGTCATGGGAACCAAATGACCCTGTCCCATCCGTGCCACCACATGCAGGACAACAGAGCAGCAGGTCCGGCCCTGCCATGGGCACTGCGGAGCCACCGTCACCGCCGCCTCCATGGAGGGCTTCCTCTCCAAAGGCTTCTCCATCCCACCGCAGTGAGCATCCCAGCCAAGGCGCCAGGTTCTGGGAGATGGGCGCCAGGGGACCCCTGCTACCAAGGGGAAAGAAAGTGGGCCCCAGAGCTCTGGTCCTCTCTGCACGCCGGGGCAGCTCGCAGGCTCCCAGCAGGGACTGCGTGACCCGACCAGGCAGCTCCGTTCCCACACTCAGATGTCACTGCTGCCTAGCAACCAGCTGCACTCAGTTTCACAAGGTGTTTTTGAAAGGCCAAGTGGGGAGAGGGCTTTCTGGGCCAGGAACCCCCTGGACTATCACGGTGACTGGCCAATGGTAAGGGACAGAAACGGGCTCAGGGTGGTTTTTGTGACCCTTACAGAGGCCCAAGGAAAAATTTTCGGAGGGGAGCTTAGCTGTGAGGAGCTGTCATGGGAGGGTAAAGGGACCCACCCCCGCTCGGCTCCGCTCCCTGTAGGCCACTAGCAACAGCCCGGCACAAGGCCACGGGACCCCAGCGGTGGAGGGATCCCGGTGACAGCTTTCAACACTGCAGCCCCAGGGAAACCCCAAAGAAGCGTCCTGTTCTGGGGGGAGCTCAACGGCCCTCTCTCCCTGCAAGAGGCCTGGCTATCGCCGACGCCTCCCGAACCCCAGCAACCCTCACTGCCATCCACCCAGCAGGGAGGAAATTCAATCATGGATAACTAGAGAATTAAAATGGAAGCAGGAGAAAGGCCGGTGTAGGACCTCTGCACAGCACCCCACCGGCCCAGCCTGGCCCACGGGGATGGCCCTCCCTCATAAGGCCGAGAAGGAGTCGGAAAATAGATTTTTGTTTTTCCACCATGTGCCAGGTATTTATAGACCAGGCCGCAGCGGGAGTTTCCATCCGGGTCACCCACAGAGAACTGGACCAAGAGCTTCTCCAGGCCCAACCTGGAGCGTTTCTAGGTTGGGTCACCCCGTCGTGTGTGAGGTGCCAGGATGTTGGCTGGGGTCTGGGGGCTCGGGTGGGAATGCAGGCGGGGGTGGGGACAGGAAGAGATGAGGCCTTGGAGTGAAGGCTGCGCCCTGGCATGGCCGGGGCAGGACCAATGTGAGTCAATATTAATTGATGACGCTGCCTGTGACGGAGGTGATGGAGCCTGGGCTGGAAATAGGACGCCCGTCTCTGCCATGCCCGCAACTAATTGGGCTCATTTCTCACCCTGGGCAGCTCAGCCCTGCCTGGGTCCTGGGAGCATCTTCATCAGCTCAGCCTGCACGCGGATGACTTGCAAGTGAGCCTTCCACAGCCTCATCCCAGAGGATCCGCCGATGTCCCAGAGGACCCTGGAGCCCAGGGCCCCGCTGCCTGGTGGGCCTGGCGCTCAGTTTGTCTGGCTTTCTGGGGCAGGGTCTGGTCCATGGCGAGAGAAGCCCCTCCGGCCACCCATCTGTGATCCCAGGACCCCGTCCAGACATCCCATCTTGCCTAGGGAAGCTCCCAGACCCCCAAAGGTGGCGGCAGAGGGAGGAACGGCCCGCCCCTCCTGGGGTTACCTCCGCCTGGAAGCCCTCCACCAGAATGGCGACCAGCAGGTTAAACAGCACATAGTTGCCGAAGGTCATGAGAGCGATGAAGTAGAGGGCCGCCCAGGACGATGTGGAGGCCATGCCATTGTAGAGGACTTTGTTCCAGTCCTCCTGGGTCAGGATCTGTGGGCAGGAGACCCGAGTCAGGGCCTTCTCGGGGCATCTGATGGCTCCTGATCACCCCCTGCCCTGCAGTCCTCGCACCTGAAAGACGGTGACGATGGCCCAGAGCAGGGAGTCAAAATTCTTCCGGTCTGGCAGTGTGTCCCCATCCCGCTCAGACGCGAACTTGCAGCCGAACAGATGCATACCCAGGATGCTGGAGACACAGGGAGCCCTCCGGGTCAGGCCGGCACGCCCCGCCCCGCCCCGCCTTCCTGCCCAGCACCTGGGCCGCTCCCCACCCACCTGAAGATGAAGATGAAGAGCATGAGCAGCATGCAGAAGGTGGCCACGTTGTCCATGGTCTTCATGAGCACCACGAGCTGCCGCTGCAGCGCCGGCAGGAAGCGCACCAGCTTCAGCACCCGCATCAGGCGGAAGGTCCGCAGCACCGACAGGCCGCCCCCCTGCTGGCCCACGATCTCCCACACGCTGCGGGGGCAGGTAGCCTGAGCCCCTGCCCTCCCCCGCCAGCCTCCCCCCCCAGAGGACCCAGCATGGAGGGGGCCCAGTGTGAGAGAAGGGGCATGGACTGGCCCTGGGTTCCCCAGGTGGGCCAGGTCCCCTGAGGGCCAGAGATGAGCCCCGCCAGTGGGCAGCCCTCTCCCTAAATCCGCCCAATGCAACTGCATTGAGGTATGAAGTATTTGCTTTATTCTCTTCTAATAAAATCTAAAGCCGATTCTGAAAAGCAATAAAGCACTTTTTCTGGCCCCGGGGCTGGGGAGCCATGACACTCTCTCAAGCTCTTGGAAACCCCAGAGCAAGGGGCCTCCGCCTGTGTAGTTTCTAAGCCCACTGCAGACAGGGACAGCTGGCCGGGCCTCCCTCTTCCTCCATCTCCTCTCCAAAGCCAGCTCTCCCCTTCTTACCCACCAGGCAGGGCTGAGGCCAAGGGGCAGAGGCGGAGAGAGGAGGCCGGAGAGGGCCTGGCCAAAGGATCGATCGGCCCCAATTCCAGCCCCGGCTGCATGGCCCTTCTCAGCCATACCTGATGACAACGATGACACCATCGAAGATGTTGTAGGGGTTCTTGATGTAACCGAAGGGGCCGTACACAAGCAGCTTCAGCAGCATCTCCAGGGCAAAGAGGCTGGTGAAGACGATGTTGCTGATTTCCAGGGCGTTGGTGAGCTCCTCGGGCTAGAGGGCAGGGGAGCGTGAAGCGGCAGGTTCTCCTTGAGGCCCGCGTCCCAGTCCCCTCTGCCATGGGGCCCAGGGAGAGGAGGAGCAAGAGCAAGAGCCATGGCGGGGGACGACGCACGCAGGGCTGCCCCCTCTGGCCATTCCCCTCACTGCGTCTCAGTCCCGGGGCCCACGTGTGGATTCTCTCCTTCTGCTGGGTACAGCATCCTGTCCTGTGCTGTAAGGCCAGCCTGGTGGCCGGGGCCGGCAGGACAATGGTGCTGGCCGACATCAGAGGGCCGCGGCCAAGGCTTCCCATGCGCGCCCAGTCACGTGGCCCCACACACACAGTCACTCTCGGCTCCACACTACTCCCGGGCCCGGCAGGCTTGCGCCAGACAGATATCAGCTGTGGTTGCTTCCTAGACACACACACAGGCAGACAGAAACACACGCCCAGCCCCGCACACACACACACGTGCATTGGCCAAAGGAGACCCTAGGACGAGGAGCCACTTGCAGCCTCAGCCTGAGCCCAGAATGCCCGGCATGAGTCTCAGGCCCCTCATCACTCCCTCTGCGATCTGCAGCACGACCCTCACCCCCTCCGTAAAACACAGGCGCTAATTCCTGATGCTCCTATGTAGGGTATGGGACTGGGACCAAGGACATCCCAGAGGGGGGCCTCAGAGGAACAAACAACAAACTCCATCTCGTCTGCTGTTCAGCTCCCTGGTCCCCTCCCTGCCGCAGGGATCGCCTCCTGGATGGCCAGCAACGTGCCAGGCATCGGAGGAGACACGAAAGTGTGGCAGCCACACGCCCGCCTCCCCAGAGCTCATGTCTCGCCAGATGCAAGTTTTACACACGCTAAACAGCTGAATAACCACAAGGGGACTTAGGCCCTGCCTTGGTGCCAAGACAAACGATTCAGGAAGTAAACCAGGGAATCCAGGGGAGAGAAGGCAGGTAAGGCTCAGTGAGGAGGCAGCCCTGGAGCCCCGAAGGTGAGCGGGTCTCCCCAGGTGTGAGAAGGACAGACGGGAAGCAGGAGCCTGGCTCTGGCCACCAAGAAGTCCAAGTTACAGAAAAGGCCAGGTGAGGCCCTGGTTCTTCCTGACACCTCCTCGTAACCCAGCTCCCTTGTCTGGCTGCTCAGGCACGGCACCAGGTTCTGGGTATGGCCAGGTGCATCCTCACGGCCCCACTGGAACGGCCAGCCTGGCAGGGAGGTGGCAGAGGCGGAAGGAAGGGGTTCTCGCTAGCAGATGAGGGGTGCCTCACGGCCCCTGGGAGGAGACGCCCTCGCAGGCCATGTGTAGGGCAGAGCCAGGGGCAGCAGGGGCAGCAGATGACCAGGGGGAGTGAGTTGGGAGCCCCGGGCCACGGAGCCCCGCGTTCTAGCGGATCCTGAGCCAGCCTGTGCTCCACATGCTGTGAGTGAGTCACACCAAGGCAAGACCTTCGTCCTCCAGCGTGAGCATGGTGCACGTGGGGAAGTGGCTTCTGTCAGGGCAGCTGAACCCCAGAACTCAGGCCCTTCCTGGCATGGTGGGTCCCACTCTCTATATCCTCAAGGCCAGCCTGCCAGGGAACCATAGTCAGGGGTCCCGCCTCCTGGCACCCTACCTGCCTAGGCTTCTGCCTCATACTGGACAAAGACGATGAGCACAGAGACAAGGGGCGATGCTTCACCCAATGCCACCCGTGTCACTGTCTCCTCTTATCGCAGAAGCCAAGCGATGGTGGGGGCTGGGCGGGAAAGCCCACAGTGGGGCCTCACCCCCTTCAATGGATGACCCCAGTAGCAGTACGAGACTGTCAGGACTCAGACCCAAACGAATCACAATGACCACAGAGGACAGGTGAATCCAGACAAATGGACAGGCTGAGCACATAGTGCATCTTCTAATGTAGGTAATATTATATTTCAAATCCAGGAAGATGAATCCACAAAGAACAGGTTGACATGAACACATAGCTGAGGCCCCCTTACAATGGGTGGATTTCCTGCCTCATAAATTATATGAGTTGAGAGTGTCTCCTCTGAAAATCCAAAATTCAAACGGCTCCAAAATCCAAAACTGCTTTGAATGCTGATCTGACGCCACAAATGGAAAATTCCACCTGATCTCCTGTCATGGGTCACAGCCAAATACAGGTGTCCTAGAAATAGTCCATAAATTACCTTCAGGAGGTACATACCGGAAATTAAGAAACATAAATGAGTTTTGTGTTGGGCCGTGGGTCCCCTCTCCCCATGATGCACCCTTATGTATATGTGAATATTCCCAAACCCAAAACACTTCCATTACCAAGTATTTGGATTTTTGCTGTTGTTTTTTGCAGCACAGGGGCTCAAGCCCAAGGCCTTGTGCCCACTGGGCAAGCAGTCTACCACTTAGCTGCATCACCCAAGCCATAGCACCATGCTTTATAATCTGTACTTCAAAAACTACCCACAATTAAAATTAATAAAACTTTCTAAAAATGTAGCTGAAGGCACACTAGCTATGGCTGTGTAGTTACTCTGTGAGTGAAATGCTGAAGGGTGGACTGTCCCTGTGTGGAGAGGCTGCTCTCATCCTACCCTAACGTCACTGAGAAGGACTGGGGAGGGAGCCCTTGAGGACTGCACCATTGACCCCTGGGGAGGGGGCACCAAGGGCTAAAAACCCGGAGAAGCAGGGGTGCCTGACATAGGCAGAAGCGGGCCTGGGTGCCCTCTCTCTCCCGCACACACACACACACACACCTGGTGACCTCTTCTTTCAGGGCCCAGGATTCCCCCCACACCAGTGACCCAGGAGGAGCGAACTCCCCTCCCCCAGGCAGCCAGGTCTGCCCGTTACTAAATCAGAGGCTGGGAATGTTTTGCCAACGCAGGACAGGACACAGAGACACAATCTCAGCAACGCGGTGGCCCCAGGGACTGCAGCCGTAATTACGGCCACTGCTGCCTGGAAGGGGCAGAAGCGGAGCAGGTGTCTGCTCGCACCACTGCGGCTTGGCTCAGCTCGAGGCACACGAGGTGAGGATCTGTCTCTTGGGATTTCACTTCCTCCTGCAACCACGGAGGGGAGGACCCGAGCCTCCGAAATGGCCTGGGGGGAAACTGAGGCAGCAGAGGTGTGGAACTGGATGGAGGCCACATGGCTCCTTCGAAAGGAGGCACAGGGCCGGTCTCTCGCCCTTCCCATGACGCGGCCCCGGCACACGCCCGGAGAAGGGCCACGGAGAACAACACAAGGCTCTCTCGCCCGAGCCCCGGATCGGATGTCCTTTCCAGGACCTCAGCTCTTCTGCAATCCCACGCACAGTGGGGGCCCAGTGGAGACCGGGTATCGAGGGGCTGCGGCCTGAGCTCTGCACCAAGGACTCCAGCCTCTTCTCCAGGCTGAGGCTCACTTACTAAACCCCTGTGCCCCACCCCAGGCTCTCACCTTGTAGCAGCTGTGGCCCCATGTAAGCAGCCTGGTCCTTCTGAGCTCCAGGACACCCTGGAACCCACAGCATCGCCTGCAGTGCCCTTTGAAGTGCCCTGCACGTTCAGAACAGCCGTGATGCCAAGGTGGGGCAGGACCTGAAGGCAGGAGGCCTCCAGACACTAAGACTTTCTATCTGTGTGACCTTGGGCAAGTCTCTGACCACCTCGGACCCCTGGGGGGCCTCATGTGTTAAACAGACGGACAGCACCTTGTGATGGCACTGCTCTGCAAAACAGAGAGGCTTTAACGTCTGCAGAAGCTCCCAGCACCGGGCCAAGCCGGGTGGCCCTGTGAATTGGCCTCACCGTGTGGCAGCACAGAGCACTTTGGAGCTGCAGCTCCAAGATGGTGCAGGGTGTCTGGCCAGGCTGGACCTGCCCTGTCTACAGCTCATCTACTAAGGTGGTGGTGGGGATTATATTAAGAAGATTCATCTGGGTTGGGGATTTAGCTCAGTGGTTCCGGTGTCTGCTTTGCAAGTGCAAGGTCCCGAGTTCGATCCCCAGTAACCACATACAGCAATGCCAGGCGGGCATGGTGACTCACGCCCACCAGCAATCAATAGCACACACCACAGTGCCAGGCATGGTGGTTCACGCCTGTAATCCCAGCACTCGAGAGGCAGAGGCAGGAGGATTGCTGTGAATTCGAGGTTAGCCTGGGCTGTATAGTGAGCTCAGGGCCAGCCTGAACTGTAAAATGAGACCCTATCTCAATCAATCAATCAATAAAAGAAGATTCATCTGGCTGTAGTAGTGGTCGCATGTGGGTGTCTCAGAGGGGAGAAACGAGATCCATTAGGGCAGCAGTCCGGGCAGGACGCTGGAGAGCTCGCCCGGCAGCCAACGGCGAGCTTCTCCCAGGGAAGGTGTGAGGGCCGCACAAGCCCGGCCGGAGCTGACGGGAGAGAGGAGGTCACCCGAGTCCCATCCCTGCCGCCACCGCTCAGCCCCACCTGCTCCCCAGTCCCGACCCCTCGTCTCACCTTCCCTCGACCTCTGATGGTCCTGCCTGCTGCTCCAGGGACAGTCACCTGGGAGGCAGGAGCCCGGGGAACCGCATATCCCCTCCAGCATCGCATGCCCACTGCACCCCAAGGGGTAACCCTGCATCCTTCCCCGTCCCGGGGTCCCCTAGTGAACAGGCCAGGTGGGCACAGCCTACCCAGGTCCTGCTCCTTAACTCCGCAGCTGCCGCGCTGCCTCTCACCGACCCGGACAACCTCTGGCCCACAGCCCCCGGAGGGCTGTGCGGCTGCGCAGTGAGGCAGACTTCAGCGGTGCCGGGAACTGCTGAGCGCAGCTGTGGAGTCCTGCACGGGGCAGTGCTGGCTAGACAGGGCGCCGCGGTGGCCCAGGACTGCTGCACGCTTTCCTTCATCGCCGCGTCCCTTGAGCTCTGCCGGCCACTCCCGGCCGCAGCCCCATGCCCACCCCGGCCTCCTGCTTCCGGGCCCTGGGCCTGCAGCCAGATCAGCCTCCTTCCCCCTCGAGGGGAGCTGACCGCTGGCCCCAGCGCCCCTGGCCTTGTGCACTTTACAACTCTCCGGGCTCCGCTCGGCCTCCTCTTGGAGGACGCCTGGCACCAACCTGTGCCAGCCCCTGCGGACCCACCTCCTGCCTCCCCGTCTCCATCTCCATCTCCGTTTCTGCCAACACTCCAGAGCTCGGTCTGGCCCCCTCCCTCCTGCTGGCGCCCCCCCTCCATCGCCCCCACTCCTCTCTCCAGCTGTCACCGGGGTGTAGACGACACAAAACAACCTCTCTCCGAGCCCTGAGTCCTCATCCAGGGAGCCAACGCCTGCTTAATCTCCCTCCTGACATGGCCCACGGCCACCTCAAACTCAGCACCTCCAAAACAGATCCTCTCGCCTCACTCGCGATCCCGCCCCTCCCCCTGCTCTGGGGACCTTGGGTCGTCTAGGATTCGTGCTGCCTTTCACTCCTCTGGACGGCGGTCAGGTGCCCGGCCCCACAGGCGGGCAGGGCCCTCACTGCCTCTGAGGGACAACAGACCTGGCCCGCCATCCTTCCCAGGCCCTCCCTAAGGCCACCACCCTAAGGCCACCTCCTTGCTCTGTGAGCATGGTGATACATCTCTGTCATTCCAGGTACTCCGGAGGCAGAGGCAGGAAGCTTGCAAGTTCAAGTCTGCAAGACCCTGCCTCCAAGTTAATTAATTAAAAGGGCTGAGTGTACTTGCCTAGCACGTGCAAGGGGCTGGGTTCAATTCCCAGCACTGCAAAACAAAACAAAACAAAAACAAAGAGTGATAAAACTAAAGGTGCCTCCTCCACAAAGCCTTTCAGGTCCCTGGCCTGGGGATGAGCACTCGGCTTGTCTCCCAGAAAGGCCCCTGCGGTGCTGGTCATGAGCTGTCCATGAAACAGAAGGACCTGCCCACTAGCACCTGTGCTTCCAGGCTGCTTGTCTCTGCTCCACCCCGACAGCCAGGACTGTCTTCTAGCGTGTGTGCCAGGGCAAGCTCGTGTGGATGTTGGGGAGCCTGAGGCACCCCAGCCAGGTAGCTCCCAAACAGCACCCTTCCCACCCCCGCCCCCAAGACCCCTGGGAAATGTGGGCAAGGTCAACTGTCCAAAACTGTTCCCCAAAGCCTTGCTTGCTCCCCGGCCCCAACTTCTCTTCCTGGAGGCCAAGGCACAGGCTGGCAGAGAGGTGCCCATAAACCCTGGCACCCAAAGGGCACCGTTGGGGTGTCTGAGACAGTTCCCTAGCTTTCAGGAGAATCACAGAGGAGTCTGACTCCTTTGGAAAGTTGAGACGGATCGCATCGGCCCCACCCCCAGCTTCCCGCGCCCAGAACGGCCGACCTACTCACTTATAAATAGAAACCCTCCCCGGACATGTATCTGGAGTGACAAGGCGGGCCGGAGTCTGAGTGGCACTCACAGTCGTCCCCTGCTCTGGCCTCCCCTGGCATGCGAGGCCATCCGGACGGCTCCTTCCGTCCCTCTGTCCCCCTACCCCAAAGGCTGTCATCTTTCACCCCCACTGTGACTCAGAGCCAGAGGATGATTAGGAGGCACCGTGTGTCCCCAAGACCCTCTCCTGCGGCTCCCTCCTCCCCTCCTCAGATGCCTAGCCCAGTGCAGCCTCTGGTGGAGCCGGGATCCGTGGCCACCTCCTCCTTGGGCTCCCTCGGGCTGCGGGGTGCAGGGTCAGGACAGCCCCCGAATCTGTTCAAGCCCCACGCTGTGCTCCCCGCCCACAAAGAGCCAACCGGTACTGTGTTCTGCAGACGCAGCTGCCTGACAGGCCCCAGTCCCTCCTCCCCGTCTCCAGGACAAGGACCAGCACCAACTGCCTGGACCCCTGCAGTAGCCTCCTTCCTGGCTCCCCATGCCTGACTGGCTCCCTGTCTCCACCCCCTCCCAGAGCCTTTTGATAAAACAACCTGCCTGAATCTTTGCTGAGAGCCTATGACCTTCAGCATCAAACCCAAACTCCTTCCTATCTTCTGGGGACTCGGCCCTCAGTTTTCCTTAACCTCACCTTATCACCTGTGTCCACCCCGGCTGTACCCAGGGCCACACACGTCCCGAATACCTGCACTGACTTTGGGCGTCCGTGCCTGTGGACCTCCCCGTTGACGCCCTCTGTGTCTCACCCTCCTCGCCTCCCTGGCTTCCCCAGGCCCATCCCTTAGATTTAGCTTGGAACTCAGCATCTTTTCCCAGCTTCACATTCAGTGACACACTGATTGCTTGAGCTGTAGTGAGAGCAGATTTACATCACATGAACTGGTGAACTCTAAAAGTATGATTTGGGGGGCCAGGGACTTAGCTCAGTGCTTCCGG
>PVIC010004912.1:5218-45639 GCA_004025085.1 Thryonomys swinderianus | reverse complement strand
GCCGTGCCCTCTCCAGGGCCCCAGTCTGATCAACAGCACGATCAATGGACATAATCGCCTCATTAAGAGACTGCAGAGAAGGCAGGAGCCCCAGCAAGTTCCTCGTCTTCTAGGCCCTCTCTGTGTTCCTCCCCCGCTGACCGCTCTGTCAGTGGCTTCAGCAGAGTGGCCCCCACTTTACTGCGTCCCTGTCTTCATCCCTATCTTCAGCTCCCTGGTCTTTCTGGTGTTTCTGGGCCCCCATCTGTCTGACCCCTGTTTGCATCTCTCCACCTACCTCCCTGTCGCCTCTTCTCTGTCTTCTCCAGCCCCTCCCCTGGGTCTCTCCACCTTGCCTTCTGCCTCCCCTGCTGTGCCCCGCTGCTACCCCTGTCTCTGAGACACTCCCTCCCCTGGCACCCCCTCCAGCCTGCTCAGGGGCCCAGATGGCGAAACGTTCACGCTGCAGTGCTCCTGAGCACATGCCGTTTCTGGGGTGTCTCACCGTCCCAGCCTGCCGAGGACTCCCCGTCACGCCTGGGGCCTCCAGCAACCGGGTCCTAGAACCATCTCCTCTGTGGTAGATTCCGAGAAAGGCCTCTCTGCCACAGGGCTTAGGGGGAGCTGCAGGCTGCCCCCCCCTTTGCCTCAAGAACTTGGCAAGGAGATGCTACAGGCATCCCGACTGATGACTTTTATTTCCTCTCCAGAGGGGTGTCCTTCCTGCCGTCTAGCTGAAAGTCCTCTTGCTGTGGCTTCATCTGTCCTGGGTCTGTGTGACTCAGCTTCTCCCCAGCACCATCAAAGCCTCCACCGCAGCACTGGCTGGGCAGGGGCAGCGGGGTGCACCCCGGGGAGGGGAGGGGCCTGAGGCAAGCCCTGCGGTGGGGGAGGGGGCTTGGCTAAGGCTGCAAGGAGGCTACGGTTCAGACTGGGGGGTCATGGGAGTCTGGGGTGGCCACTACCTGGGCCCCAAGAGAAGACGCTGTGCCCCACCTTCCCCATCCCGCAGGGCAGAGCAGAGCCCCTCTTCCTGGGAGGTTGGCAGAGCTGGCATGTGCCGCACGCCCACGCCCCACGCAGCCCAGACACAACACACCCACCGTAGTGCCACGCAAGCCCCCTGCCTCGCTGCCTGCTGGGGAAGGAGGGGCATGGCTGCTGGGCAAGTGGGGGGCTGCGGTGTGTTGGCATGGCGATGGGGCCCGGTACCCTGGCCAGAGCGGGCAGTTCGGTGGGTGCAGAGCGCTCTATACCCCACAGGGCAGAGGTCACCGGGCACACAGGGGGCTTCGGAGCACTTCGCTGCGGACTCCGGCGCCTCAGCCTTCTCCCCGGCCTCCTCCAGACCCGCCTGCACCACGCACAACCCCACCGCCCAGCCAGGCCCAGCCGGCCCAGACGCCCTTCCACGGCTGCTGTGCTGGCGCAGACCGCCCGTGCTTCTGCCCCTGGCGCGGTGCCGGTCCAGGGCGCCCAGGCCCCTCCCAGGGGTGAGAAGGCGCCCGCCTCCCTCCTTTCCCGGGAAGCAGACGGCGGCATGGAGGGAGAGCCCGGCCCTCTGGAACCCCGCAGAGCGGTCCAGCCTCGTGTGGGGGCCACACGCCACCTCTGCGCATCCCCGAGAGGGAGAACAGCCTTCTCCCTCGGCCCAGATCCCAGGGCGCGGCTCACGCTCTCCCGCACCGCGACAGCCCTTCAAATATTTGAGGACAGCTCAGCCGCTGCTGAGCCTCTTCTCCTGACTAAACATCCTCTGCTCAGAGCGAGCCCTCAACGGGCGGGCTTCACGTCACCTCGCCAGGCCGGACGCTGCCATCTGGCCAGAGGCGCCCTGGTTCACGTGGAGGCGACAACAGAGGGCAGAGCCTTCCTCATCCGACACTCACACGCCCAGGCATGGCCACCGAGGCCCCTCCTCACTCGCTGCACCTGCACCGTCCAGCCGCCCCTCACCGAGCAGGTGAGCGCCGGCCCGGCCCCTACCTCCTCCCACGATGCAAACCCTTCCTGTGACCCGTCTCTCCCCCAAGCCGTGCTCACGCTCTGGCCTCGAGAGCCACCTGCCCCGAGAAGCCTCCTCGACAGAACAGGCCCGCCTGCCGGGCACCGGCACGCTCGCCCCGCGGCCAGCCTCCCGAGACCCCACAGCCGCCCTCCTTGCCGCGCGGCAGCAGCCAGCCTGGCGGGGGCGGGAGCCCAGGAGCGACCGGACTCCGGGCAGCGCACAGCGGCCCTGGGGAGAGCAGCCGGCGGGAGCTGACCCGGCCCTCGGCCCTACCTGCTCGTGGTACTCGATGCCCATGCTGAGGGTGTTCACCAGGATAGCGATCATGATCCCCCGGCCGAAGTACTTGCTGTCCACAATCTTTCGGAAGGTGTCACAGATCAGCCTCCAGAAGGCCAGCACGGGGCTGGGCTCCGTGTCTGCGCCAGGGCTCCGGCACCGCCGGCTGCGGGGGTCCCGGAGGTCGCTGTGCTGGGCATCCTGTGTGAACTCATAAACGGCCTCGCTGTCGGAGTCGGGCATCTCGTGATCGCCGGGCTCCGGCTCTCCTGCCCCCATCCGGGCACAGTAGGGGCAGCTGTCGGGGCCGCAGGCTCCGCTGTCTGCCTTCGAGCAAGGGCTGGAGAACCGGCAGGAGCTGCGGCATGTGCCTGGGACGGAGACGGGAAGATGAGGCAGGAGGGTTACTGTGACAGTGTCCCTGGGCTCAGCGGAGAGGAGGCCCGTCCCCTGGGCTCCTGTACGGCTCCTCGGGCCAGGCAGCAAGGGCACTCTTTCCCGGGGAAGCCAGGTCAGAACAGCACTGTCCCAAGTAGCGTTTTCCACGGGGTCCTTAAGATTCACGCTTGCGTGTGTGCAGTTGTGCCCACACATCCAGACACATGGGCTCCGCAGGCACATGGTCAGGTACACACATGTACGCAGTGCGTCCACTCCTTACACACCCCAGTGTGTACACACATGCTCCCAAGCACACACATACCCAAACATCACCCAGTGCGCAGATGCCAGACTCACACAATCATGCGTGTGCAAACAGAGCAGGAAGGAGAGGACACCTGTGTGAACATGCACACACCTGTGCACAGGCATGTGTGTATGTACACACAAACCCCAGCTGTGCACAGTCACACACGTACCCAGTGCACCCCTCCACACATCAAACACATCCATACACACCAGCCGTGCTGTGTGCACGCAGCGCATACCGAGACACAGTGTCATAAATCCAGCTCCAACCACAGGAAGGAACCGCGGGCCCAGCCAGGTGAGGTGCACGTGCAGCCGCCTGGCTCAGAGCCACGCCCCGCTGGGCACAGAGTGGCGGTTCCCGCTCCTGACCACGTGTGTACCAGGCAAAGCTTCTGGCTTCCACAAGCGCACCCGAGGATAACGGTAGCCTCGGCCCTGCCTTCTACACAGAGGACACAGAATTACTCGGGCACGTGTGTGACCTTCCTGGGGGCCAGTGGAAGAGGTGGCACAAGACCCTTCCACGCTGTGCTCTGGTAACACTGGCTGCATCCCTAGAAAATGTCCTCACGAACAGCCCCCTGTTCCCTACAGCCACATCCTCCTGAAACACTGGCCCTGGGCTATGGCTGCAGGGAACACGGTAACTGGGGAGCCACCTGTCCGAGGGCCGTTCACCCTCAGCAGCACGCGTCCCCCCAGGACACAGGTGCCCCGCCACGGGCCGGCTTCAGCACTTGCTGCTTCAGCTTGGGCCTCTCTGAGGGGAGGCAATGAGACTGAGTTCGCAAGTCACCTCGTGTGGGCACCATGCAGGGCACAGCGACACACGACTTCTCTTCTGAGCCCGGTGACAAGGAGCTCAGCCACAGGAGGCCACCGATCATCAAGGGCATAACCCGGGGCAGCTTCTGCAGCCTGCCCAGCCTGCCTTCGCCATGCGTACAGTGGGGGCACGGGGCCAGGTTATCCTTGAGCTGTCAGGAGGCCGCAGGGGCTCTGGCCTGCAAAGCACATGGCGGGCACCTCTACGGGCACCGGCCGGAGGTACTGTCACAGCAGCGTGCAGCGGGCGCTTAGCACATGACACCGATCGCTACGACAGTGTGGGAATTATGGTTCCTAGTTTAACAAGGTTTGAAGAAGTGGAGGGACCAGTTAAAGGTGCCGTAACCAGAGGGGGCACAGGGGGAATCCCAACTTCGGCCTGCAGACGATGGGCTGGGCAGTGCCACCCAGCACGCTCACCTGTACTCTGCGTCTCTAGCAGTTTGTGCATGGAGCTGTAGGGCCCAGGTGGGATGTTGAGGCTGCTCAGGGTGGGGGGCCCCGAGCTGGGGGCCACCTCCACAAGTGCCTTCTCCTTCAGCATCTCTGGTGGAGGGCTGGTGTGCACGGTGGGGTACACCTTCCCGCTCCCCACAGTCCTGCCTGACGCCTCAGAGGGGGACCTGGGAGGGGGCGCCTGGCAGCGGACTGGCTCGAGGTGGCAGTCGGCGTGGTAGAAGCTGTGCACGGACTCCGCGCCCCCAGCAGGGGCCCCGGCGAGGGTGGGCGTCGAGGGTGGTGGCAGCATGAGCTGGCGAGACCCCTTAGCGTCCTTCTCCTGGATCTCTGGGCTGGCCCGGGGGGCCCTGAGCGTCCCGTTGCCCAGGTGGTAGTGGTGGTGATGGTGGTGGTGGTGATGCACCAGGTGGTGCACCGACAGGCGGCGGTGTGCGCGGGGGCAGCTGCTGCTGGGCTGGGGCTCCTGGGCCCCGAGGGCCGCGGGGCTGCTCAGGAGCCCGGCCCGGACGCCCGCGGCCCGGGAGAGCCGGGCCAGCCTGCGGGCCGCCTTGCGGAGGATGTACACCAGGTACTTGAGCAGCTCCTCGTAGCAGCTGCCGGGCTCGGAGAAGCTGGCCAGCGTGCTGGCGTTGGACAGGAACCGCACGCGCTGCTCGCGCATCAGCTGGCTCTCCCGCTGCTTGGTCTCCGAGAACTGCGTGGCGATCACCACCAGGCACAGGTTGATCATGAAGAAGGAGCCCACCTGTAGGGGTGGGACAGCAAGAAGAGACGTCCTGAAGAGAAGCGAACGGCCACGTCCAGGGCGCTTCCTGGCGGCCAGGTGTCAGGCCCAAGAATTCTCCCGGCAGCTCCTCTCGGTCTCACGACAGCACCTGTAATCGGCCACCGAGGGGTGAAGAAGCCAAGCTCAGAGAGGTCAAGGGATTGTCCCAGGTCGCTGCACGGAGACAGCCCAAGGCTAAGACTTGAGCCAGGCCCTGCGAAATTCCGAGGTGCTGCTGTTAAGTGAAACCCATCCTGTAAGCTCAGCTCCCACGTTTCCTGCCCCCAACACACTACCTGGGAGACTCGCAGCTCCCTCCTTAGAGAGGAACAACGTGGAACCGGATATATACTTGCTCACGTAAGTACTGCCATGCTAACCGACTGCACCATGGGAGCCCCTGCCCCTCCAGCTCCAGCTGTGTGACTCTGGGTGAGCTCCTTAGCCACAGGGCCTTATCTGAGAATGGGGGTCACTGACCTGGCCCCCTCCCCTCCCCAGCAGAGCAAAGAGCTTAACCCTGGACCCTGCAGACCAGCCAGATCACCTCTCTGACTTGCCTATCCATCCCCAGCCCCCATCTCATGCCTCAGTTTCCCCAGGGGCCTAGGCCAGTCTTTCCTCGGACGATAATCTTGAAGGATGGAAATGAGTATTTATGGTGACAAAGCAGCTATTTTTTTTTCTAGATCATGTCCTAGTAATTATGATAATTAGCTTCACTGGTGTGATTCCAGAGAGCTGTTTGGAAAGATTTCTCGGGGGCGTGTGGGAGGAAGGAAACTAGCCCCTCACCTCCCTGTCTGCTCCCCTCCCCACGTAGGACCGTGTCCCTGCGGCGCCCATCTCCCCCAGCCAAAGCCGGGGACAGGACCGGCTCCCTAGCCGGGCTCTACCCCAAGCCCACACGGTCTCTTCCGCATCCAGGGAAGTTCCAGAGGCAGGAGGGATATCTCGGGGCTGTTCTTTCTCGGATTCTGTCCCCTCTGCCCGGGACCTGCTGCCTGTCCTGGGTCCTGAACAGACCTCAGCCAGCTCCCTTCGAAAGAGGGTGTCCCTCCATCGGGGTGTATCATTGGCCTCTTGGTGACACGGGCCCAGGGCTGGACTTGGCAACAGCAGCCTGGAGCTGAACTTTTAGCTGTCGCTTTTATTTCCTATGTGATCTCGGCCCAGTGGCCAACCCTTTAGAGCATAACGAGTGCTCAATAAATACCAGCTGTAACTGAGAGCCATGAAATGATTAACTGTGAACGGTGGGGAGCATTAAACATGGCGTCCTAAAGACTTGGAATTTCTGAGCTGGACGGAACCAGAGAGTGAACTGACTGGAATTTGGCGTGGAACAATTCTTTGCTTGCAAATATTTCAGGTTGAAACAGCACCTTTCCCTTCCCCTCACAAAATGCCTACAGTGCACCGCTGATCCTTGTAAAAATCAGAACGTGCATTTCCAAGTGCACCGAAGGCAGGCGGTGGCCCGAGGGTGAGACGCGTACTTCATAGGGAAGACTCAGTGGGGCGCTGCCCTGGGGAATGACTTGGGGTGGGTCCTAACAGTAGTCAGTGACAGCGTCGGACCTTGATCTGGGGCTCCCAAGCCCGTGTCCCCAAGATCCCGTTCCCACAGGGCCCGGAGGAGTCACTCACGATGATGAGGAGGATGAAGTAGATGAAGTTGTAGAAGGAATGAGCGTCCATCACAAAGTACATGATGTCCACCCAGCCCTCCAGCGTGATGACCTAGGGAGGCCGAGAGGCACAGGCTGACTCTGGGCCCCTGAGCCCCACGCCAGTCCCCTCCAGGGGCTGGGAGCCCAACTCCGGCCCCAAGAACGACCTCTCCCAGGCGGCACCACGCCCCGCTGTCCCACCTGGAAGATGGCGATCCAGGCATAGCCGATGTTATCAAAGTTGATGGCACCCTTGAACGGGTTGTGCTCGCCCGCCGAGCAGTTGGTGTAGTACTGGTTCCAGTTGACGCAGGTGGTGTTGCTGGAGCTGTTGTAAGCCTCGTAGTCCAGGCCGCAGGGCGGGCCTCCGCCGCCCTCCCCACGCAGCGTGGGCACGCTGCGGCAGGAGCGCATGCCGTTCTCGCGTGGCTGCGAGCAGATGAAGGGGCTTTCGTCCTCGTTCTCCGTCTGGTAGTAAGGCTCCAGGTCCACGCTCAGGGGCCTGCGGGGGGGGGCAACAGGGGCGAGGCTGGGGCGTGGCCTGAGGGGAGAGCCCAGGCAGGGAGCACCAGGCCTCAGGATGCACTGGCCGGACCCGAGGGGCGACGGCTCTGGCCAGGCCGGGCGCTTGTGGGCGTGGACAGGACGACGGCGGGCCCTGTCTTAGAGCGAGTTTTCAAACTTCGCTACACCTTAGGAATCTCATCTATGTGGGCTTTTGTTTTGCTTATTTTTCGGTGGAACCGGGGATTGAACCCAAAACGTTCACACTGAGCTACACCGCCACTCCTTTTAGAACAATTGAGTCTGCAACAGAGGTTAGAGGTGTCTAACACCACACCCAGCACTAAAGGAGTTTTCAAATGCTCCACGTCATACCTGAACCTGGAGGACCCAGCCAACTGGAGCTTTTAAAGTTCTCAAGTGATTCCAACATGTAGACAGTTTGAGAACCAGATGTGTCTCGGGTCTGAGAACAGACTTGTCATTGGCAACAGCAACCCAGGGCCCAGGGGAAGTCCCGGTCCCTCTGTTTCTCTTTTTCTCTCTCTCCCTTACACACACACACACGCACGCACGCACGCACGCACACACACACGCCCCGTCCACCACTCACAGGCTGAAATTCTCGGGAAGAAAGCAGCGGTTGCGAAGCAGCCCTGCCCACAGCTGGACGCCGACGATGCCGAAGATGAAGAAGACAAAGAAGCAGAGCAGCAGCACGTTGCCCAGCATGGGCAGTGTGTCCAGGAGCAGCGTGACCAGGATGCGCATGCCTGTGGGGGGCAGAAGCCACGCTGGGGATGCCAGGCTGCTGGGCCGGGCTGGCCGCCGTGGGCCTGGCAGAGCTCCAGAAGGGGCCCGCTGGAGGAACTGTGGGGCGAGGCGGCCTGGCCCCAGCTGGAGGGGAGACCAACACACACCTCCAGCTCCCCTGAGCCATCCCTAACGGGCCAGAATAACTACGGTTTTCACAGTGGGCGATATTGCCCCAATTTACAGATGGGAAGTTTGAGGCTCACAGCAGGGACACGACTTGCTCAGTACGAGAGTTGCCAAATGTAGGCGCCGGGACTTAAATTTAGGCTTTGTGCTTCCAAATCCTGCTCCCCAACACACAAACGCACGCACGCACCTCCCACTTCCTTCTCTCACCCCACGCAGTCACCAGCTCTCTCCACAGGTATCGATGCTGGGGTCACCGGGGGGACCGAGGCAGAGAACCCCGGGAACCCCAGATCATGACAGGAAGAGACAACTCTGGCTTCCCACCCTTCCAGGCGGGGAGCCACTGGGAACCCCACACATGTCCCGCTGGGGACCTACTCCATTCCCCCTCGCCCCTGAGCCCTTGAGCAATACACGACTTTATCAGCTGGCTTTGACCCCAGATGCGCCCCTCTGGCCCCTGCCCCTCTGGGGCAGAGCCTCAGCCCAGCCCGGCCCGAAGTCTTGGCAACTGTAGTCACCCTGCCCCCACTCCGTCAGCCCTGGCTTGGGCTCCGTCTCCCTCTCCTCCCATCCCCCTTGGCTGCTGCTATTCCAACTGAGATCAATTCCTCCTGGTTTATTAGGGGAATTACGCCGGTGGTTAGACGGTGAGAGGAGATCTATCAATCTGCCAGGCAGCACCTGGGGCGCGTGGAGGCAGGGCCTGCCCGCCTTGGGGAGGCTCCTGTTAACACCAGAGCACCCTGCTGCCCCTGACACACAGCAGCGAGGCCCTCCCAGGGGCAGCCACACCTCACTCTCTCTCTCTCTCTCTCTCTCACACACACACACACATACGACGCCAGGCACAGTCAGGCATGGAGCCCCAGACATGCGCTCCCTCTCCAGGGGCCGCAGCGGGGACCGTCTGCAGCTTGTGGAGGTTGGGGCGTCGCAAAGGGGGCCTGAGCGAAGGTGGGGGCAGGACGTCGGGGGAGCCAGGGCTGCCAAACCTTCGCTGGCTCCAGAAACCAATGCGGTTTAATTTAGATAATGGTCCCGGCAGTCACTGCAACGAGCTGGAAGGGGATGAGGAGGGGGAGGGGACAAGCCGCCACCACCACCACCACCGCCGGGAGAGTGAGGCACCGAGCGGCCTTGTCTGGGTGAAAGTACTGGTCCGTGTGGGCAGTGTGGCCTCTCCGGTGACAGCCAGGCTGCCTGAGAGGTTGTGCGGGCCATCTCCTGTCCCTTCCTCCATCTGTCCCCACTCACCCATGTCCCCCTGGAAGGGTCGTCAGACACATTTCTGAGACTCGGACCCAAAGCCGGACTGACACAGGGCATCTTCCCCGGTAGCACTCAGTGCCTGGGCCAGGGGCTCTGAGAGGCTCTAGTGTCGGGTCCCTGCTGAGCCCTCTCTGCCCAAGCCTTGTGGGGACCCACGGTCGGGGGTGGGGGGGTGTGGCTACGGTAGCACAGTTCCTCTTGGGGCTCTGTCCAGGGCCCAAGGGGTCACTCACTGGGCACCCGGTTAATGGCCCTGAGCGGTCGCAGCACACGGACTGTCCTGACAGCTGAGAAGCTGACGTTCTGCAGGTCCAGCGAATACTCCAGCATCCTGAGGGAGGGGCCCAGAGGGAGGCCCTGTGAGTCTGAGGCCACCGGGGTCAAAGCGGTCAGTGAGGACAGAGGACACCCTGACTCCTCCCTCGCCTGCACCTAGGGGGGTCCCAAGCTTCGCTCTTGGGGGCCAGGGCCACTTCCAAATGACAGCGCCCTCAGAGAAAGAAGCAGAGTCAGGAAGAAAGCGACGGGGGTCAAAGCAGTGCAGGCCAGAGCACTGCAGGCAGGCTGCAGACAGCCAGGGAGGGCACGGGGCTGTCCTGGGCCTGGGGCGCGGGCGGGGAAGCCCCAGGGAAGGCCCTGACCCATGACCCCTCACTCTCCCACCTCCAGCCCAGGCCCTCACCCTGCAATGACGATGAAGAAGTCAAGCCGGTTCCATGTGTCTCCCAGGTAACACTTCTTCCCAAAGATCCCCAAGGCCACCATCTTCACCACCATTTCCACGGCGAAGAAGGCAAAGATGAAGTCATCAAAGGCCTGATGTGGGGGATGAGAGGCCGCTGAAACTGAGAAGGGGGGGACCGTGCCCCCCACTCCCACCCACCCATCCCCTGCCAGAGCCAGAGCCCTTGAGGGCTGGACTGGGCCACCCCTAACACCCTCACACTCACCTGCAGGATCCGGCAGCGCTGGGAGTCGCAGGCGATGTCCTCACACGGCCGGAACATGCCCAGGGTCACGCAGTTGAGGAGGATGACCAGCATGCTGATCCGCTCGAACCAGGTGTGGGGGTCAAGGAAACATCCGGCTGGCGGGGGCTGGATTAGAAGCTGCCCCCCGTACCCCACCCTAACACTGCTGTCAACCTCCCGGGCCCTGAGTGGCGGTGGGTGGGGAGGGAGGGTCCTGGCTCACCCTGATGGTCTCACCCCTCTGGTTCTGGCCTCCTCGCCTGGACAGGAGGAGCAGCCAGAAATACCCCGACTATTTGCACAAGCCATTTGAGGAACAGAATCGATCGTGCCCATGGAAATGCCAGGCACCACGAGCTTGCTGCCGAGTCGATCCTGTTTTCCCTGCCTCCCAGGGTAGATGTGAGAAGGAAGTGAGATAATGCATGGGGATGTGTTACACAAACCTACAGTGGGATTATGGCTGCCTCACAGTTTACCAGGCGCTTCCACACAATGCCACGGCGATGCTCACCGCAGCCCCGTGACACACGTGGGCCGGATCACTCTGTTCCCCAGAACCCAAGGAAACTGAGGCACACAGAGCCAAAGTCCCAAAGAAGCCAGGATGACACAGGATTCCAAGGGCCATCTTGGCACCTGGCAGACAAGGACCCCATAGCCGCAGCCCCGACCTCTCCAAGGGCTCAGCCAGTTTTGCCACAGTCCGAGGGGTGAGCCCCAGGCTGGGCTGCACCCCGCATGTGCCCCCTGTCGCGCCTTCCAGTACTGCTCAGAACATCAGTGGGAGCTGAGATCTCTTAACCCAGTCTCCTCCGGCTGAGGGACCCGGTCCGTCCTGTTGGCAGGAAAACAGGCAAGACAGCCTCTGGGCCTCAGCAGGTTCCTGGCCTCCGACGCACAGAGAACTCCAAGCAGCCTATCTTTCTCATGGAAAATACATCAGGGCAGAGAAAGGCAGAGCCTAGGACCAAGCGGAGATGGGGTCCGGGGAGAGGGACTGCCAGGAGCGGACGGGAAGGTGGTCACGGCAGCCCCCACGCCTGCCTCCCATGCCTGACTCTGGGGCCTACACAGCGGGTCCTGCAGCGCCAAGCCCGCCTCAGGGAGGAGCGCGTCTGGCCAGCCCCGGCCATGAAGAGACCAGCAGGATGTCCAGGGCCCCGAGAACCTCCTTCTGAGTGGGTCCCAGCCTCACCCCCTCTCTCTACCCTACTCTGTCACCTGGACCCTGTGCCCCCGGACACACTGTCTACCCTGTCCCTTCCACCTCAGACGTCCCCAGACACTGTACTTCCCTAGCCTCCACCTCCTCACAAGACGGTTAAAAAGAGTTCAAGGTTTCGGGAGGAAGTGGACGGGAAGAGGAGATAGTGATGGCGCACAAGAGCTGGTTTCCTTGAGTGGACCGGTGCCCCACGGAACTCTCCTCAGGGTGGGGGTCAGCCAGGGGCCACACTAGAAAAGGGGGTCGGGGAGGAAGCCATCGCTGGGAGAGGAAAGGGCACAATTATCCTCCAGAACTTCCTGCTTTCCTCAAGCTACCCTCCTCTGCTGGGCGAGGAATCACCGGCACCTCCACGCGGGACAGGTGGGTCTCCCAGGCAGAGGGCCCTGGCACCCCTGCATGAACCCTCGGAGGGCACTGACTGTGGGCATCACGTCACTTGTGTGCTGATGCCAGCCGGAGCTGGGCTCCTGGCAGGCAGGGGCACTCTACCGCATCTCTCTACCCCGACAGAGCTCAGCACAGCGCCTGGCACGGAGCAGTGATCCAGGTATGGGGAGAAGGAAGGAAGGAGGGAAGGAAGGAACAAACGAACGAATGAACGAACGAACCAACTGATCGATCAGTCGCCTGTTAGAGCAGCTACCTCTCTGCTGGTGTCCTCAGCAATGACGAACTGACTGTAGCCATGGGAGAGGTGCGGTTGACCCCAGGCCACTGCCCTCCTCTGCCCCACCTCGCACACACCCAGACGGAGCTTTTCCTAATCACCATCTGCCTCCAAATAGCCCACCCAGAAGCTCCTCACCAGAGAAGCCCCTTCTCCAGGGCCCTGTTGGCATTCAGCCCACTGCCAGGTGTATCCTGGCTGCTGTCTATCTCTCCTCCTCACCCTGTGTTGCCAATAAAATGCAGGAAAGAAACTGAGGCATGCCAAAGTCTGCGACAATCTGAACTGAGGAATAATCCATAGGAGATGGGTCTTTCACCCTTTTCAGGGTGGGGCTCGTTTCCTTGGGAATGTGGCAGTATGTCACCGTGTGATGTTCTTCTGTTACTATGACAACAGAAGGATGTGTCACCAGGTGGTGTGGATTTGTTGCCATGGTAATTAGAGACCCCCCACACACACACGACTTCCCCTTATCCAGGCTGCTCTCTTGTCCTCATGTAGGGAAGGGGAAGCAGGGGGACCCACAGGTTATCAGGTTGGGGGGGACCATGTGACAGATCCATCCCCATGGTAACCAAGGGAACGGGAGACACTGGTTGCCATAGTGACTATGAGAGACCTGTGCAATCACGTGTCTGCTGTTGCTATGGTGACTGTCCAGGCTGGAGTGGATCCCAAAGGGTGGGGGCAGAGAGGGGAGAATCTTTCTTCTCCCCACAACCCACCATCAAAAGCAAAGAAAAAGGAAATGGCAGGAAAGAAACCCCACTTCCAGCCTTCCTCCTCCTCCCTTCTCCTGGGAGAGAAAAGTAGAGCGTGTTTTCCCCACATATGTGCCCTCTCCACGGGGCTATATCTGGACAGAGCCCTTGCCCGGCCTGGCAGCCCGAGGGGTGAGGAAGCAGGCTAGGCGCTCCAGTGGCATGGGCTCCGGGCACGGACAGAAAAGGGAAGCAGGCCCTGTGGCAGCTGCCTCCTTCCCTCCTAGGAGTCTGGAAATCTGAGACAGGCTTGTTGAAGAGGAAATGGGCCTGGACCCAGGAATCCTGGCCTTCTAGTAAGAGCTGGAGGGGTGGGGTGAGCAGGACCTCACCTCGCCCACCCCACAGAGAGGCCGGTGGCCCCCAGATTCAGTACTCCCTGGGTGGACAGGGATACAGGCCGATGGTTCACTCCAGGTGGTCAAAAGTGAGGGGGATTCCCCAGCCGAGCCCCTCCTGCAGCCTGCTCCCCTAAGCCGGCTGCTCCCCAGCTCCAGTGGGGGTGCGGGGAGAGAGGTTCCAGCTGAGTCGGAACCCGAAGCCAGCAGGAAGGCCCCACCCCGAGACAGAGACTCAGGACTCAAGAGACACCAGAGACGCGCGGCCGCTGGAATCCTTGGGAGGGGAAATAGGCCAGAAATCTGATTCAAGCGTCTGTGACTGTGTGCGTGTGCGTGTGCGCATGTCTGCGTGTGTGAGCAGTGTGTCTGTCGCCATCCTGGCTGAGGCGGGCAGGGCGGGGTGAGAGCTGGGGCGGGGGCAGGCAAGGATGGGAGGGAGGCCGGCGTGGGGGAGTCCCAGGAATGACTCCAACTGGCACTAGGGATGACGGGGAGTCCCCCAGCAGTGCGGGGGAGCACGGTGGGTGGGAAGGTGGGCCTGGGACAGAGCGCTGAGGGGCGGTCCCCCCATTCTGCTCAACTCCTCTCTCCAGAATCTGTCTGCAGAACGTGGGGACTGGAAATGGGAAGAGGGCACTGATGGGGAGTCAGGGGCGGCCTCCCCCAACCCCCACTTCTTCTGAGGACCAAAGCGGGCGCTCCCCCCAGGTAAGAGATGCAGGCCGACTCAGGGCACTGGGACAACAGCGAGAAGACTCCAGAAATCCCTGGGCCCCTCCTTCTGGAGGCGCACACTCAGACACGCAGGGTGACGCACTCACATCCACTTCTGGAAGCCATTAGGGCTCCTGCCACTCAGGCCTCCCCCTCGCTCCCCCTGCTGCTGGCAGGCTCCCTCTCCCCCTCGGCCCCTCACCCCCCCTCGGCATCCCAAATGCCAGCCTGTGATTTCCAAATGAGAAAAAGCTGTGCTGGGCTCCGAGCTTGGAGAAACTCCTACACAAACTTCCAGATGTGACACAACGGCCGGAGAGGGAACGCTCAGGATCCCCCTCCCGGGAGGGAGCGCACGCCCCACGCTCGAGACGCACGCTGCAGAGGCCAGCACGCCCCTGTGACCCGAAGGACGGGGCCTCCCGGGCTCCGGGCTGACGGAGCCTGAGTCCTGCTCTCCCAGACACTGAAACACGCGCTGCTGTGACACTTCCTTCTGCCGCCTTCCGCCCCTACACACACACACACGCTCAACTCGTGCTCACGCTCACGAACACACCACTTCCTACCGGCGCAGTCTGGATCTCCTCTCTAGGAACCCGGTCTCCTGAGGAGGCTGAGACAGGGAGGGCCCAGGAGAGTGGCCAGGAAAAGGCTAACGAGCTCCAGTTAGCCGGGGGTGGCGTCGTTACGCCCCTAGACTTCCAGGTGGAACCTCCCAGAGCCTATGGAGGTTTTCCCAACGCCACAAGGGTGAGGGAGGAAGGCCGAAGCCCCGGAGGCGGCTCGCGGAGCCCCTCTGGCAGTGAACGCACAGGTTCCCCTTGGCACTCGGAGAGGCTGGGAGCGTGAGGGGCACGCTTCGGACAACCCCCTTTGCCAGGGGGTCGTTCTCAACACATCCCCCGCCAGCCGGGCTCAGCCCCTGGTCCTGACCTCGTGATGTCCCACAATTCCCTTCACCGGGGAGCGCGCGGCCTGCCCTGAGAGGGGCCCTGGGCTCCGCCGCCGCAGGCCACGCGCCCTCTTCCAGGCCCCCACCACCCCTGGGGCAGCGCAGGTGGAACAAGAGCAGCCGAAAGGTCCGCGTCAGGAGATGCGGGCGCGGAGGAGCCGGAGCCCAGGCCTCCCTGGGACCCCGAGGGGAAAGACACAGGGACAGGGGCTCTCTCCATCCGCAGCGGGGCCGGGTGCTCAGGGGCACGGAGGACCGATGCCCAAGCCCATCCTCGGCCCTGACAGGCTCTTCTCACCTCCACCTGGGCCCCCAGCCCCTCGGGTGCTTACCTAGCAGGACCTCTGAGGCCCCACCTTTCTCTCTGCACCTCGGAGAGAAGGGAGGAAGGGGCTTGGGTGGGAGAAGGCGTGACGGGGGCTCCCAGGACCCACGACTGTAGAGGCGGGGATGGGGTGAGCTCACACCCTGCTTCATGCACTAGAGGCAGCAGAACTGCAGAGGGAGGGCCACCCCGAGATTCTCACCACGACCCCCAAAGCACAGTCCCAGCCCTGAGTCTCCCACCCCGCGTCCCACGGACTTCTGGGCTGGCACCACGGAACCAGGAGAAGGCGGAACGACCCGGGCTGACAGCACAGCCCGCTGCCACTCCTCCGGGCCCTGGAGCCTGGCGTGAGACAAACAGCGCTCTGTCCTGCGGGGTGAGAGGGCTGGGGTCTCCGTGACCCCTCTAGGCCGGGCAGAGGCCAGGGCAGGGTGGCGCACACACCTTCCTGGAATGTGGGGCACAGGACCCCATCCACAGAGCAGACACCGGGGTGTCAAACCTGAGCCCTTGGCGAGCAGTCAGGCCCCCAGTACTTTCTCAGGGCTGCGGTCTCCCACACCTGCTCAGCGTCAGCCCTGCGCTGTTTGGGAAAGGGGAGGGGTAGCCGGACCTGCCACGTCCCATCCCCCCAGCTGCCGAAGCTTCTGCCACAGTCTTTCCCTCCACAAGAAAAAAAAAAAAAAAAAAAAACCAGCACGAAACTCCCAGCCCAATCCTAAACACTCGGCATCAAATGAGGAATTGGGGTGGAGGGAGGCACTCCCCGCACTGAGCTCCAGCCGAAAGGGGCTCCGGTCCAGCTCCGGGGGCAGACGCCCCCTCCCACATCTTGTTCTCATTTTGCACCCCTGACATCAGCCGCCGCGGGAATCTCCTTGTTGTGCCTCCAGCCCGCGGGGTGGGGGGGCTGGGGGGCATGAGAACTGGTCCCCGCCCCCAACATCTCCCCCCCGAATCAGTAAAGACTTCAGCCCCCAGAACCAGGTGGTAGGGATCACACCCTAGAATTCGCCGCAAACTTTGGGGCGGGGGCAGGAGGAAAACCCAGGAGATTGCGGTCTCCCCTCCTCCGTCCCCGCGGCTTCCTTCCCAGCCTAGCCCCCAAACTCGGAGACCAAACCGAGCTCGCTAACCCGGCGGCGGCGGGCAGAGGAGGCGTCCAGCTCCCGGAGCTGCCACATCTGGAGGGTGACGACCCCTGGCTGCTCACTTCTGGGGAGCATCCAGCTGCTAACCAGCGGGGCCTGGATCCCAACCCCCTCACCCCAAGGACTGAGGTGTGTGTGGACTGAGGTGGGGCTCCCCGGGTCCCCCCCCCCGGCCCTGCTGTCTCTCGCTCCCACCCCGGCGCCCCGCGCCTCCAGGGCGCCCTCTCGCCCTGCTCGCCCTCGGGCTCACTTCTCCGCCTCCCGGGCTGCCCCTCGACCCCTGCCCGCCCGGCGCCCCGAAGGATATGGGCTACAGACCGCGCGGAGGCACCAGGTCCGCGGACGGCTGTCCTGGCTCAAGTAGAAGAACACCACGGGCGCCAGAGCGGGGTACGGCAGCCCCTCGGCCTCAGAGTCCGCGCTGCCCGGGTCCTTCGCCGCCGACCCCGGCCCCGGCCGGACCGCGGCCCCGGAGAGCGCGTTGAGCCGCAGGGCGCTCCGGGGCTGTCCCGACTCCTCGGCGCCCGCGCCATCCTCCTCCTCGTCCATCCTCGGCCGGCCGGGGCCCAGGGCTCGGAGAGGGGCAGGGGCGCCCCTCGGAGGGGTCCTCACGCAGCCGGGGGGCCCCGGCGGGGGCTCATCGGGGGAGCCCTAGGGCGCAGGCTGAGCCCCCGGCAGGGCCAGTTCAGCCCCGCTCCCATGCTGCTCGCGCGGCGCCGGCTCCAGGGCAGCCCCTTGGCGCGCAACCCGCTTCCCGGGGTCCCCGAGCACCCCGGGCCAGTCGGCCGGCTCCCCCTCACTTTGTTCCGGCTTCTTCGCTCGGCGCCCGGGATCCGTTGCCCGGATCCTCTCTCCCTTCGGCGAAGCGGCCGCGAGACCGGGAGAAGAAAAGGGGGGCGCCCGACAGAGGGTGGCGGGGGGTCTGCAGAGGGCGCCCCCTCTTCCCGCGGCGCGGCTGGAACCGGATCTAAGGGGTCAGCATCGTCCCGGCCCCGCGCCAGCGGCGGCGGGGGAGGGGAGGCGCGGCTCCCGGCGAGTGGGTTTGGGGGGGCTGGGGGCGGCTCCTTCCTCCGCCCCGCGGCGGGCGCACGGCCTGGGGGGGTGGGCGGAGAGACCGTGGGGGGCCGTCCCGGGCGGGGGTGGAGGCGGAGATGCTGCCGCCGCAGCCGTCGCCGCCGCGGTGGCTGCCGATGCCGTAGCTGTCGCCGGCGCCACTGCCTCCTCCTCCGGCCGAGACGCGGAGAGAGCGAGCTAAAGCGGCGGCGAGGAGCCCGGCGCGCGCCACAGCTGGATCCCTCACTCCAACTTCAAGCCTCGGCCCCGCCCCTCCCCGGGCGAGCTCGCAGCCAATCATCGCACGCCGCCGGCCCTGAGCCGCACGCCCATTGGTCGGCCGCCGCGGCAATGCAGGCGGGGCTGCCGGGGGAGAGAACCACAGCTGGAATCCGGTTCCCACCCCAAATCTCGGGACCGCCCCTCTCCCTCCCCTTGCCCCTGGGTCCGCTCCCGAAAGCTGGAGCCAATGAGGCGGCTGCCCAGGCCGAACCCACTTTCCGATTGGCCGCTAGGGTCTTTGGGACTCCCCTGGAGGGAGCCCCGGGGAATCAGTGTTTGGCGTCGGGTCCTGGGGTAGCGCCACACGCCCCAGGCGTCCTTTGTTCAGGACCCCCCGAATTGGACCGCAGCCAGAGGGCGGAGCTCATTTCTGGTCAGGCCTGGAAAAGACTGAAGGCGGTAGGCGCGGGGCGAGGGGTGCTACCTGGGTCTGCACCAGATCCGTCGCCCAACGAGTCGCTGGACTTCCCGGGGGCGGGGCCACGGGGGCGAGGGGGAGCCGAGGTAGGCCAGGTCTGGACGTGTCCTCCACCGGCCTCCTGGGTTTATTTGGTCCTGTGCCCAGACCAGCGTCAAGACTGGCTCCGACCTTCTAACTTAGCGTGCAAACCCTGAGGTCCAGGGCCTGTGCCCCTAGGACGGCTGAGGGCTGTAGACGCCACTCCAGGGGATGAACTCGTAGCCCTGGCAGAACACCCTGGACTGTAGGGCCTGTGTCCACGCGAAGGGACCTGCGGGGACCTTGGGTATGTGGGAGTAGGTAGCAGCACCCAACTGGGCTTTACTAACTCCTGCAGAGTTCCCATCCCACCCCACCCCCGACTCAGTTTCTCCTTCCGGAGTCCCTGTATGGCTTAGAGAAAGATGGACCCCAGGGCGATAGATTTCTGGGATTCCCTCCTCACCGTCCCTCCTGCGCACATCCTGGCCTCGCCCCACCTCGCTACCTCGAGTGCTGGGGCGCAGCAGCTCTAGCTCCCTCCGGCTGCCGGGGTCACCTAAAACTGGGTACCGGAGATCCGGGGTCCACCAGGGTCCTGGGCATGGGCCGAGGGACAGGGCGCCGAGAATTAGAGGCCAACCTGAACCCGAGAGGCCGAAGATGGACCGGTGACCCCGGCACCACTCCCCCGACTCATCGGCCTCCTTCCCGCTGATCCAGCCGCGCCGCCCACGCAGCCCCGCCGGCCCCCCGCGTCGGCGTGGGTGGGGCCGCCTCAACTCCCGCCCGGCGGGTGGCGCAGAGCGGCTGCGGCGCCCTCGCTTCCTTGGTTGCCCTTTCGCCCAATCCGGGCGCCGAGTTGTGCAAATGAGGCCGGGCTCATTTGCATCTCATGCTAATAAGCAACTCCCTTAAGTGCCTGTATCTCAGGCGGGAGTCTCTGCTCCCGTTCCAGTGCGCAGTGCACAGCCGTCTTGAGTTCTGGGTCGTCTTCTGGGAAAGGAAGGCTACCTATGGGTTGCTCCGTGAGTCTGACACTTTCCAGCCTCCCGCGTGTCAGCAGTCTGGCAGGCTGGCCTGCCCTTCGGCCTCGGGTCCTGAACCCCCAGAGCTTCTGGCACAGAAGCCTTTGCAGAGGGGGAAATGGGGCCAGAGAGGCTTAGGGTCAGGTGGTGAGCAGGCCCTGCGCTGGGAATGTCCTCCAGTTCACCCTGTCCTGGCTGCCCCGTTAGAGAGAAATGGGACGGGCACAGGTGCACTGAGAGTTGCTTCCTTGGGTTGGTGGCCTGGAGGTGACCTGTATCTGGGCACCCTGAGAGGGCATCTAGCTTTTGGGGGTGACGCGGACACGTGACCAGAATCCATCTTGAACCCCAGCCCTAGGGCCTGGGCTCTTAGCACCTTCCTCACCCTGTCTTTCTTTCCAGTATTTCCATGCCTATGAAGCCGCAGGGTGCTAAGGGTACAGTACTGAGACAGAAGTCTCCATCCTGGCCAAGGGCAAGTAAAGAGAATTAAACTGTGTTGTGTACCTGTGCCAACTCCCCACGATAAATGTAATCCTATGTACTGCAAATGTGTACCAAGAGAAATTTCTAAAAAAATTCTTTTGAGTCTACATCCTTCCAGTACTTAGCTCAGGCTGGGATCTTACGTTTATGCTTATGGTAAAGAAACGTCTCCACTTCTATGCTGTTTGTACCCTGAGGGGAGGCAGTACCCATTGGCTCACCAAGGCCCAAGTCTAGTGTTTAGCACGTACAAGGTGCTTAAGAAATTTCTGTTGAATGAATGAATGACCTCAGGTAGGGAGAGGGGAGGAGGACAAGAAAGGCCCCTTTTGGGGGCCTGTTTCCCATGAAGTCAGGCGCATGTGTTGTCTGAGGTCTCCTCTGGGTTTGAAGGGGAGCCCCTCTATGTCCCGGTTGCCAGCCCCTGCAGCCCCTCCCCCACAGTCCCTGTGGCTCCCTGGAAGCTGATTCTTCCCATCTGAGATGCTCTTTGCTGGGGCATCATGCAGACATTATCCTCTCTGGTCACCTGGGCAGCCCTGTGTTCGGTGGGTGGTTCCCCGGTTTCTCAGGTCATGAAGGTGAGGCTCAGAGAGGTGAAATTAGGTAAGTAACCCCCAAACCAGGAGGCCCTGGCTCCCAGGAACTGCGTCCACGCTGCTCTGGTCCTGCAGGGGACAGACACCCAGCAGCTTTCAGATCTCCCACCCACGAGGTTTGGGCGCAGTCTCACCGTCTTTGGGAAGGAAGCTCCCCTAGGCAGACAAACCCTCTAAGGGCCTACCTCACTCCTTTGGGCTGTGTGCCTGACACCAGAAGGGGAACAGACGTGGAAAGGTGGCTAGGTGGAAGGAAGACACCGAACATGCCCTCCTCCGTGGCAGTGCCTAGACCTCTTGGGAAAGGGTGGCCTTTGTGATCACTGCTGTACCTTGAGGCTCACAGAGTGCGCCTAGAGTGCTGAAGGTCTCAGGCCAGACTCCCTCACTTGGCTCCTCGTAGAGGCTGAAGCTGCCCTCAGTCCCGGGGGCGGGGGTGGTGATGGCAGAGCTGTGCGTACTTCTCAGGCTGTTCAGGGCCAGGGCTGCCAGAAAGGCCACCTGTGCTTCCCCACACCACCCCTCCCTGCCACCCCCAGGGCAGGCTCCACGCGTCCGGGCTCTGACTTCCTGGCAAGGCCAAGTGGGCTCTAACAAGAACGGGCCAGCTGACCTTGCTGGCCGGAGTGCTAATCCCCTCCAGATGGGCTGGTGGCTTGCGCAGAGGGCCTGCTGCCCAGACACGGCTGACACGGGTCCCAGTGACCATGTGTGGTTGTGTGTCATGGTGTTCAGGGAGCGACCGAGGAGTCCCCCGGCTCCCTCCTGCTCCGCACCCATCCAGGCCCTTGTCCTTGCAGCTTCTATCAGCTGCTGGGCTTCTGGGGTTTAGGGAGGGGAGGTGGCTCAGCCTCTGCAAACCCCTAAGGGGCCCAGGGGCAGCTTCCTGCCACATCTGTCGGCACCATGGCTCTGCATCTGCCCTTCCCAGCCAGCTCCCTCAAGGGAAAGATGCACAGGCCTGACTCAAGCACCTCCCGGCATGGAGGGGGCACAGGGAGGGCGCAGGAAGGCACCCGCTTTCTCCGCAGCAGGAAGGACCGAGATAGAATGGCAGAGAGACTTGAAGCCCCAAACAAAAGCAAGCCCTGTCTGGGACCAGACAGGTTTCCAAGCACGAAGGGGGTGAATTATGGAGCAGTCTATGGGTCCTTGCCTCCATTCAGATAAGGGCCGGTACTGGGGAAGGGGTTCCCCAAAAGAAAAGTCTCAATCCTGATGACACACAGTTCACCAAGGCGCACAGGATCGTGGCCAGTCTGTGAAATACGGCCACTCGTACACTGCATCCCTGGACCCTCCCCAGCCCCAGTAAATGACGGGAGCTGGGCAGGGTGCGCAGTTCTGTGGTCCCAGCCCTCTGGGAGGCTGATGCAAGAGGGTCACAAGTTCCAAGCCAACTTGAACGGCCTGGGTTCGATCCTCAGTACACCAAAAAAAAAAAAGACCACGGGGAAGGGAGGACAGGTCACCTTCTCACCACCCTTCTGACCCAGTGCATACTGCCCCCAACCCAGTCCCCTGCACTAGGCTTTAATACTCTAATCTCACTGTCATTTAGATTCATGGCCATGGTAGGGCAACCTGGAAGGTGGGGAGGAGACAGGGCCAGCTTGGGGCTCTCAGGGAAAGGGGTCCAGGCTGTAGGTTCCCTTACAAATGAGGCCAAGAGCCCGAGTCACATGGGACGCCGCTAGGTTTATTCCAGGCTGTGTAGGTGCCCACGGGGAGCAGAAAGGCAGGCCGAGGGGACCTGGTGGCAGGGTGCCCAGCGATGGCTGCAGGTTCCAGGCAGCCCTGCAGGGCCTGAGTCTGCAGGGGAACCTGGCCTTCCGCCCCAGCCCTGAGGGTGGCAGTCACTTCAGGAGCAGTTTCCGCAGCTCGCAGGGCTCGGTGACGGGCATGGAGCAGGCCTGGTTCTCATACACATAGGCGGTGGCCCTGTCTTCCAGCCGCCGCAGTGTGCCCAGGAAGGGCAGCTGTCGGGACAGGAAGCTTGAGGGGTTCCCGTCAGCCAGAATCAGCACCTGGGGCGGGCACAGCAAGCGGTCACCTGAGGGAGGCCCTGGGCCACCTGGGAGGAAAACTGCCCGGAGGGGGGGCGCGGCCGGCCAGGCACCTTGTTGGGGATGTACAGGGAGTGCACGCACTGCAGCAGGGCCTTGGTGTCCTTGGCCTGGGGCTCCCCACAGATCACGATCTGGCCGAACAGAAGCTCACTCAGGGCTGCAGGAGGAGGCCCCCCCCGCCCCGGGCTTCCCGGTCTTCCCTGCATCCCGCCCCGTGTCCCTAAGAAGGAACGGCCACATCAGGTATAACACGTGCCAAGCAGGAACATGCGAGCACACTCACAAGAGGACACGCGCGGGCAGCGTCATGCACTGTGTAGACACAAGACTGGGGCACACGCCCAGGAGACTTGACACACCACAAGACACAGGACACATCCACGTACACAGCGGGCACTGCACATGCGTCATGCATGTGCATGTGCATGCACACACAGTGGCACACACACACACAGGCAGACCTGAAGTCAGGCACATGTGACAGGCGCACACACCACACACACCCACAAAGGCAGGCACACACACACCCTGCCACCTCAGGTTTCGCACACAGGACAGAAATAATCAGGCTGATACACAGAGCCGTATGGGGGAACGGGGACCCATATTTAGCCCCTGCCTCCTGCCCCCATGTGTGACAGCCCAGGGACACTGCTCAGGCAGGCACGTGCCTGCTCAGACGCCACCCTCCCACAGACACGCCTCCCGGGCACCTGCACACACACAGGCCTGAGTGTGGCAGCTCATAGCCCTGCCCGCGTCGCAGTCCCCGTGGCTCCAGCACCCTTCCACCCCTCCTACCTGCTTGAGTCCCTGCTGGTAGGCAGAGAGCGCGCAGACCATCTGAGGCAGCGCCACGGGCACACGGCGCATGCGCTCGGAGAAGGCGGTGAGCAGGCATGCGCACTTGTCCAGCCAGTCCTTGTGACCCGTGAAGCCGTGCAGCCGCAGCAGGTTGTGGGCCGCCACTGAGTTGGCGCTAGGCTCCGCGCCATCCTGGTCTGCGGGGCAGGGGAAGTGGAGGGTGGCGAGGGAGGGTCCCCGGGTCGCGGGAGGGCAGCCTGCTGCTCCCCAGCCCACTGCCCATCCTCTTGCACACCGCTGCTCTGGCCGGGTGGCACTTTCCTCCTGTCTCCCATCCACACTCTCGGTCTACCTCGAACAGAACAGCAGACCCAACCCACGGCTGCCCCATCTGCCGCCCACCCGGGGCCGGCCTGGGCTGAGCGCCTGCACGAACAGCCTGATGGGTCGCCCTGTTTTTCTGCCCTGTCCTTTCTCCACTACCGGTCAGAGTGACCCGAGACACCAGGACTGGTCACAGCCGCTCCACGCCAGCCCCAGGCTCCCCAGCGCCCCTCCGGCCTGCAGGCTGCCCCTGGGCTTCTGCTGTCTCTCCCCCAGCTTGCCAGTGACCACAGGGCCTCTGGGGCCTTGGTTAAATGACACTCATCACAGGCTTCACAGAACTTCTTCCCCATAGCCCTTCTATCATTCAGCTAATGATTATTAAGCACCTACTGTGTGCCAGGTCAGTCCTAAATGATGAGAACATAGGGTGACAGAACCACGCTCCCTGGGGGTGCTAAGACGTAAGTCTCACTCTCTGAGATGTTAACAACAACAGACGGGACACCGTTGATAAGAGGCAGGCTCTTTGTACATAACTTTTTTTTTTTTCTTGAACCCAAGGGCTTCAGATTTAGCTACTTCCCCAGCTCCTTTTTAGTTTTTATTTTGAGACAGGATCTTGTTAATTCACTAAGTTGCCCAGGCAAGACTGGCCTCTCACTGACATGCCACCATGCCTGGTACCTGGCTGAGGGCTCCCACTTCTGCTTGGCCTCACCCCGTGCAACTACATGTGGCCCGTGCGTGTTTGCAGCATCACTGACGGAGTGAAACTCAAGCAGTACCTCCGCCTGGGCCCGCTGACCTTCCGTCGCCCTCACCCCCTTCACTAGCACAATTCTTTTTTTTGAGACAGGGTCTCACTTTGTAGTTCAGGCTGGCCCTGAGCTCACTCTGTATCCCAGGCAAGCCTCAAACTCAGCAATCCTCCTGGCTCTGCCTCCTGAATGCTGAGATTACAGGCATGAGCCACCTCGCCTGGCACTGTGGTCTGTGGTATTGATTGCTGGTGGGTGTGAGTCACCACGCCCAGCATCGTATATGGTTACCGGGGATCGAACTCAGGACCTTGTGCTGTGGGGCAGGCACCGGAACCACTGAGCTAAATCTCCAGCCCCACTAGCACAATTCTTAGCTCCGTTTGCATGAGGAGAAACTGAAACTGGGCAATATCAGGAGACACTTCGAGCCACACAGATACAAGGTGTCACCACCACCACGTTGCCCGGGTGCCTCCCTGGAAGCCCAGCCCTGCCCACACTAACCGTCCTTCACCCGAAGGGGCAGGCCGTCCCCCAGCTCAGCCTCACTGCAGAAGTAGCCACCGCCCTGGGAGTCCCAGAAGAGATTGTCCTGCGTGTCCTGCAGCCGCAGGGCCCACTCCAGCCACGCGCTCTCCTGCGAAGCCTCGTATAGGTCCAGCAGGCCGCACACCACGAAGGCGTAGTCCTCTAGGAAGCCCCAGTGGGGTGGGGTGCTGGGTGGGGAGAGAGGCGATGGGCTGGGGCTGGAAACTGGCAGAGGTGTGAATGGGCCCAGCAAGGTGAAGGCCTCACGCTGGGGATGTGCTAGGACAGAGAGGCCTCAGGCCCAGCCCCCACCTGTGCTCCACCGTGGCCCCCGGGCCGGCATAGCAGGTCCGCTTCAGGCGGCCAGTGGCCACATCAAACATGTGCCGCTTGAGGAACTTGGCAGCACTGGTGGCACAGTTCACCAGCCTGTCTGTGCCCAGAACAGCCCCAGTCACGGCGTAGCCAGAAACCATCAGGCCTGGAGGGAGGGAGAGACAGGAAGGTGACAGATGCCCTCGGACCTCCAGGGACACGCACCTTGTCCCCACCTGCTGGATCTTGGGCTCCGGAACCAGGCAGAGTGGAGTCTGGACTCCACAGAGGACCTTGGGCAGGATACTTAAGACTGTAGCCTTGATTTGTTCTATGAATTAAGGGTGCTGGCTGGTGTGGTGGTGCCCGCCTGTCATCCCAGTGCCCCTGAGGCAGGAGGATTGCTGTGAGTTCAAGGCCAGCCTGAAGTACAGAGTGAGGCCCACTCAAAATGACGATGATGCTAGTAATATTAATAAACAAAACCTTAAAAAGAAAGAATCTGGGGCCAGAGATTTAGCTCAGTGGTTCCAGCGCCTGCCTCGCAAGCACAAGGTCCTGAGTTCGATCCCGGTAACCACATAGAATGCTGGGCGTGGAGACTCACGCCCACCAGCCATCAATACCACATACCACAGTGCCGGGTGTGGTGGCTCAGGCCTATAATCCCAGCACTTGGGAGGCAGAGACAGGAGGATTGCTGAGTTCGAGGCTTGCCTGGGCTAGTGAGCTCAGGGCCAGTCTGAACTACAAAGCGAGACCCTGTCTCAAAAAAAAAAAAAGAAAGAATCTGCATTTAGCCAAACAGACAGGAAGTGTGTGGCAAGGAGAACTTCTATCCACAGGAAAGGCCTCGGCCAGGGCCGCCTCACCGTTCCACGCGGCCAGCATCTTGCTGTCCAGGTGTGGCTTCGGCCGCTGCTTCCGGGCCTGGAAAAGCTTGTCCAGCCCCGTGTCGAGCAGGCCCTGCACCGCCTCCACATCCAGGCCGAAGCGGGCAGCAGTCAGCTCCAGCGAGTAGCGGACATTCAGCACGTTCTGGCCCTTGGAGTCCTGGGGACAGCGGCCTTTGTCCAGGGAGCCCACTTAACGGCTGGTGGCCCCCAGTCCCTTCTTGGAACTTAGGTCCCCTCACCTGACAGACGTTGATGTTGCCGGCCTCTGTGAGCCCGTAGTGCTTGGTGAGGAGCTGGCCCGCTGTCAGCGGCTCTGTGGCGCCTGCCACAGGCTCCGGGAGCAGGCGCTGGACTTCTGCGACTGTCCACATGTAGAAGGCACCCTCCTTGGGGCGCATACCCCGCTCTGGGGCAGAGTCTGCGTCCTCCGCACTGTAGAAGCCTCCAGACTGGGGGGGGGGGCAAGGGGAGCAGCTGTGAGGCCCCAGACCACCGCGGGGAGGCCCAGCCCCCACAGGTGTCTCCCGGGTGGACACCCACGCGGTGGCTCAGACTCCGGCCCACGTACTGCAGGATGCCCTTGGCGACGTCAGAATAGAAAGCATCTCCGGAGACCTGGGGTTGGGGGAAGAGGCTGTGAACGGAGGTCACGGGAGGCCCGGTACATGGGGTGACATTCTCCCGGCGGGTGGGAGAGGGATGCCTGGGGGGGGTGACTGTGGGAGTGAATTAGGGGTGTGGAGGCCCAAACTGGGCTCGGGAGTCACCTGGAAGGCCTGTGAATAGGACACGGCGAGCTGTGCCTGGTCATAGAGCATCTTCTCAAAGTGGGGGACATGCCACTGGCGGTCGGTGGAGTAGCGGTGAAAGCCCTGTACCGGGCAGGACACGGGGCCGGAAGCCGATCCCAGCTTCTGTCCCCCAGCCACTGCTTCCTCTGCACCCCCAGACTGCACAGCCTCCCCTTACCTGCCCCACGTGGTCCCGGATGCCCCCGTTGGCCATCATTTTCAGGGTGTGCAAGGCCATCTGCTGGGCCCGAGAACCATCCTGGGTCACCCGGTGGCCAAGCCAGTAGGAGAACAGGAAACTCAGGATCACTGCCGAGAATTCCAGGTGAGGGTGGGTGGGGCGGTGTGCAGTTCACCCCACAGGTAGCCTGAGGCCCAGCTGGGGTCAGGAAGCCTCCGTCAACCCGTAAAGTCATTGCCCAGGGAGGCTGCCCCCCCATCAGGGCTGGGCAGGTGTGCGCACATGTGAGCTCACACTCTGGGAGTCCAGACCAGTGATTTAGTGCCTTGGGGAAGCCTTCTCTCGAAATAATACTACACAGGGGCCAGAGATTTAGCTCAGTGGTTCCGGTGCCTGCCTAGCAAACACAAGGTCCCTGGTTCGATCCCCAATAACCACATACAACAGTACCGGATATGGTGGCTCATGCCCACCAGCAATCAGTACCACATACCACAGTGCCGGGCATGGTGGCTCACACCTGTCATCCCAGCACTCAGGAGGCAGAGGCAGGAGAATTGCTGAGTTCGAGGCTTGCCTGGGCTACATAGTAAGCTCAGAGCCAGCCTGAACTACAAAGCGAGACCCTGTCTTAAAAAAAAAAAACACGGGGCTGGTTGGAACTCAGTGTGAAGACTTCAGATTTTAAAAAATCAGCCCCAAGAGAAACAGAAAGTTCCTGACAAGACCAGTAACATGAGCCCTGCCAGGCTCAAGGATCAAACGCTCACACTGCAGGTCTGGGCCAAGGGTCAGTGACACCGCCTGCTCGGGGCAGTGGTCAGTGTCCGAGGCCAGGGTCAGGAGCCCGGGTTCAGGTAAGGCAGGAGGGAGGCCCAGACCTGGGGTGGGGAACTTGGGGGCCTCCGCGAAGCCGCCGTGCTCCTCGTCGTAGCCCTCGTCCAGCTGCTGGAAACAGCGGCTGTTCATGGTGGCAGCAGCGGGTGGCGCCTGGCGGTCACCCATGCTGATCTCCGAGCGGGCCAGCAGGGCGGCGGCGACACGCTGGCTGCTCTCTATCAGGGTGTTCTTGTTCTGCTTCCACTGCGGGTGGGGTGCCCCGAGGTCAGCGCGGGCCCTCTCCTTCCACCTCGTGGCCCCAGCACCTCTCCACCATCACCCGCGCGCTGACCCAACCCCACCTGCTCTCGGATTCGCATCAACACCGTGCGGAAGCCCACGCGGGTCAGGCCATCTTCAGGGGGGAAGTAGGTGCCCCCCACGAAGGGCTGGAGGCTGGGGGTGAGCCACACGTTCATGGGCCAGCCCCCTCCGCTGCTAGTGGCCTGGTGGGGCCAGAGAGGACCAGGGTCAGGCCAGGGCCCGACAGGTGCCTCTGCCCTCAGGTGCCCGCCGCACTCACCTGCACGAAGGTCATGTACGCCTTGTCCACATCCGGCCGCTCCTCGCGGTCCACCTTCACGCTGACAAAGTCCTCGTTGAGCAGGTGGCCGATCTCCTCATTCTGGAACGTCTCCTCCTCCATCATGTGGCACCAGTGGCAGGTGGAGTACCCCACTGGAACAGAGGTGGCCCTGAGCTCCACCCTCCAGGGGCCCCGTCCCCCGACTCGGGCCCGGTGGGTGTGTGGCCCTCTCACCTGAGAGGAAGATCGGCTTGTTTTCTCTCCTCGCCTTGTCGAAGGCTTCCTGCCCCCAGGGGTACCTAGGCCCAGCAAGGTGGGAATCACTCAGGAGCCAGGCTCAGGGTCCGGGAGGAGCCCGGGAGGAGTCCCAGGCTGCTCTGGGGAGGACACGTACCAGTCCACAGGGTTGTAGGCATGTTGCAGGAGGTGGGGGGACTTCTCACTGATCAGGCGGTTGGGGGCCTTCTGGGCTGTGCTGGTGGCGCCGCTCGCCCGGCCTCCCTTCCCTCCAGCAAGCATATCCACAGAGCTGGTGACCGTGGCACTGCGGTCCTTGTGCTGGGAGGAGCTGCCCCTGGCAGGGGCAGGTGGCTCAGGCAGGCAGTGGCTCCCTGCATGGCCCCCATGCCCACTGTCCCAGGTCTGGCACCCCAAGAACCCTGGCAACCGACCCAACCTACCTTTCTGGACCATGGGGGAGACCTCTGCCTTTGTGCTCCCCCTTGTGTTTTTGGGGGGGTGGAGAAGGGTGGCTCATTGGGGGCTCCCTGCCAGGTTTGTCTCCCCCAGCCTCTTGGACCTGGCGTGGGGAAGGTGACCAAAGTCAGGGCGGGTCACAATGGGCAGAATGGTGCTTCCGGCTCCATTCCATGCCCCTGCCTGGGCCCCTCTCCAGGGTTCCCCAGCATGTGTGGGGGTGGAAACGGGCTGACGCTGGAGGCCGAGCAGGTCAAGAAGACGGGGCTCTGGGACTGGCCCGTGGCGAGCTACAAGAGGGAAGGAGACACCGGGACTTCCTGCCCACACTCACCTGCCCAGCAGTCCGCAGGGCCGAGGACTCCCAGGGCATCAGAAGTGTCCATAGCGGAGAGCTCAGCCTGGGAGAGCTGCACTGGGCACAGCCCCGGCCAGGCATAGCCACCCCAGCACTCTGGGAGGCTGAGGCAGGAGGGCTGCAAGCGCATGCCAACCTTGGTAATTTAGCGTTTTAGTGAGACCATGTCTCAAAATAAATTACAAAGGGGTAGAATGTGGCTCACTGCCGAGGGAGGCCCTGGGTTCTGTCCCCAGGACTGCAGGCCCTGCAGCATTACAGGACTCCGGGTGGTGCTGCTGGGGAGGCCGCAGGCGGCCTCAGCGCTGCTCTGGGAGCTGGAGGGGAAGAAGCCGCGGGGAGGAGTCTTGCTAGGGTTCAGGCGCGCAGCGGGTGCAGGGGGAGGGGACGCAGGGCATGCAGGGGTAGCCCAGAGCAAGACTGCGGGCCAGCGCTGCGGCGCGAGGGAGTGGACCCTGCTGGGACAGTACCTGCAGCTCACGGCTTTGCCTAGCTCGGCATGGGGCTGCAGGAGGCGGAGGCCCAGCCAGGCCACATGCCCAGCGCGACTTCTCCCTGGCTGCGGACCCAGGGTTCCAGGAAGGGCTGCGTGACTGGTCTCCGAGCGCCGCCCAGTGGCCGAGTGCGGAGCTGCAGGTGAGACAGCCCGGGCGGCCGAGGACCTGGTTCTGACGGCCGGCCGCAAACCCTGGGGTGCTAGGCCCTGCGATTTCAGTCTCAGCTCACTTCGGGCAACCTTACTCCCTTTAAAACTGCAAATTACGGTTCTAGCCCAAGGTCTTGTCCGGGCCTACCCACGAGAGCAAACTGCCTGCTTCCACCTGCCAGAGTCCTGCATCCCCAGAAGCTGTCCTGGCACCATGTGCAGCCACGGTGATGTCCCACCCGGGCGTCTGCCTGAGTGTGCCAAGTGAGCACCGCCTGACGGTCCCCGTGCACTGCGTCTGGGCCACCCGAATGTCTGTTCCACCACCCTTGCGGAGTGTGGTGAATGGGTGACACGACGCGGGGCGGCAGGACAGACTAGGGGGAGGCTTTCCGAGGAAATCACATTTGTAACGGAGGAGTAAAGCAGGCCAAGGGAATGGTGTGTGCCAAGGTCCCGGGGCACACAAGCAAGCTGGAGCTGGAGACGACGGGGAAGGGAAGACAGGTGGTAGACCAGGTAGGGTGGCAGGGAAGAAGAGCTGGAGGGGAGAGGGGGTGCTCAGTGAGAGGGGAGGGAGCAGCCAGAAACTGAGGCTCAGATGGGGAACAGGAAGCCTGCTTGGGATGGGAGGAGTCTGGGGCGATGACAGCCTCGCTGGGGGCCGTGGCGAGGGCAGGTGAGAGGTCAAGGGTGCCCCCTGGGGAAGGGAGTCTCGTGGGGTGGGGGAAGTGCTGGCGGGGGCGTCTTTGACGCCCTGGGGGGCAGGAGGACACCGCAGTTAAGAGCACAGGTGACCCGAGTGGCTTCAGGGGTCAGAACTGCCGCAGACTGAAGCCCAGGGAGAGCTGGGTCCGGGACCAGGGAGGATGAAGTCTTCGGCCTGAGGCACGGCGGCCGGAGCGAGGGCAGGGCGGGCTCCGCCTCACGGTCCGTGTGTGGCTGGAGGCGACGCTGGCCGCACAGCAGCCCCGTGAGGAAGGGACCCCTGACTCCGCTTGACGTGTGAGGAAAGAGAGGCGCAGACACCGAGGTGAAGCGTTTTACTCAAGGCCAGGCCACACAACGCCTTAGTACAAAGCGGCCGCCGTGAAGCCCAGCGCAGAGCAGTGCTGAGCCCTTGAGTCCGGCCCCCGGGAGGCCCCTGTGGGTGGGGCGGGAGAGGGCTACCGTGTCCCCAGCCACCAGCTCGGCTCTTTCTGGCCCCCAAATGGAGGGGAGGGAGCAGCCCGTGTCAGCATGGAAATTCCTCGAGATGAGGAGCATTGTTAGAAGTGAGGGTGACCGTGGGGGCACCCGGCATTAACGGAGTACCAGGTTGTACCCCTTTCTGTCTGCCTAAGCCCCAAGAGGGCAGTCTCACTCTGGTGGCCACAGCTGGGCTTGTGGGCCCGGTGAAGGTGGCAGGGAGGGCACCAGATCAGTGGTGACTCAGTGAGACAGAGGAGCAGGAGGGCTCCCGGCTGTTTCATGCTGCAGCCACGGCCCGTTCCTGCGTCCTCTGTCCGCTGAGCTCCCAGAATCTGCAGGCTCAGCAGTGCTTGGACCCCTCCCAGCCCAGCACTTTATCCACAGCAGTCTGTCAATATTTGCTAAATTAAACCTGTTCCCAGGCTGTGGCACCAGAATGCCTGACTCAGAAATCTCAGCCCCACAGCGTCCTGGGTTTTGCAACCTGAAGCCCTTCTACACAATGGGGGTAGTGGCAGCCACAGGACAGAGCCAATGCCATTGCCCAGGTTGTGTTATGCCCACGGACTGATGCTCTGCCTGTTTTGAAACTCTTAGGGCTGGGCCTGGTGGCACACACCCATAATCTCAGCACTTTGGAGGTTGAGGCAGGAGGATCTCTGCAGGTCAGAGGCCAGCCTGGGCTACATAGTTCAAGACCAGCCTAAACTATAACGTGAGAACCTTGTTTCAGTAACTAATACCCAAGTTTGAGCAAGGAGCCCTGCGATTTCATTTTGCCCTGGACGCAACAAACTCTGTGCCCAGTCCTGAACAGAGGCAATGGGATTATCTACTTTAGTGCTATGGTTAAACGAGTTTGCTCCCTAAAGTGCTTAGCCCGCTACTGTGTGTGCAATACACAAAAGACGTGCCCGCTGCCCCTGACTGTCAGACCACCCCAGTGCCCAGGAGCGTCTGGAAGCAGCGATGCCAGGCTGCTGGGGGGGGGGGATGGCCCAGAAGGAAAATGGAAGCATTTCTGCACTCCAGACTGTGGAGCCATCATTTCCTCCGCGGCAGGTAATCCGTGCTGTGCCCAGACCGGGCTGCCACTCGGCGAAATCCACTCGGTAAGTGGCAAGGACCCGAGTTCCAGTCTTTACTGTGGAGTGTGGTCCCGGCTCCCCGGGAAGAGGTCCGCCGAGGCCCCATCGGTGCCCAGGTGCGGAGGCGTCACAGGAAGGGGTTGGTGCCCGCCTGTCTAGACTCCTGCAGCAGCCCAGCTGAGCTGGACATGGGCAGCAGGGGCGGTGGCAGGCTGGGGGCCAGGGGGGCAAAGGCACCGGCCTGTGGGAAGGCACTGGCCCAGGTGGGGACGGTCCTGCCGACCGGGACGCTGCTGAGTGGGAGGGGCAGGGAGGTGCTGTAGGTCATGGAACCCGGGGATGCCCCCATGGGCATGACGGGCACGGGCGATCCGGTGCGCATCTGGTTCAGCGTGGGAGCAGCCTGTTCGCCCGAGCTGAATGGGTTGGAGGACGACGGAGCACCGAGCCCTGTGGGAGAGGGGAACGGACGGTGGGGGGAGTCAGATTCTAGGGCTCCCGAGGGCCGTGGAGCAGGGCACAGGTGCCTGGAGACTGGGCCCTACCTGTCAGGAAGGGGTTCCGGGTTTTTGCAGCCTGTGGCATCTTGACCAGTGAATCGAGGTTGACCAGGGAGGAGGCCGAGGGGCCCAGGAAGGACTCTGGGGTACGGCGGGCAGGAGCCTCCTTAATGAGGGGTGCAGGTGAGAGCGCATCCCCCAGGACCCCCAGGCTGAAAGTGTCGGGCTCCCTCGTGCCATTCTGCTGGGAAGTGGGGCCGGGCTCTCCCAATAGGTCCAGACCTGCTACGGACGAAAGACAGCGGGTGGGCGGAGGGGGGTCTGGCCACTGGGTCCCCATTCCCAGACCTCAGCGTCCCTGGCCTTCTGCTCACCCACGGGGCTGCCCGGCTTCCTGGAGGGCACGGCCTGGGCTCCCTGCAGCTCTGCCTCGGTCTCTGTGGCTTCTGGGGTTTTGGCAAAGGGGTCGAAAGTTGTGACACCACCCACAGCTAGCGGAGGAGAGAGCAGGAGCTTCAAACCAGGCAGGGCTGGTCTGCCCGGGGCCCTCGGTGTCGCAGCTCGGGGGGTCTCCAGTCTCTCCCAGCGCCTGGCTTCCCCCGCTTACCGGGCGTGCCCAAGGGCTCCATGGAGGAGAGTGGAGGAAGCAAGGCCCAAGGCTGGCTGTGGGGCAGGACGTTTCCCGAGGGGACCGGAGACCAGGGGTCCGCAGAAGGCCCCCAGGAGGAGCCACTGGCCTCTGTGCCCGGCCTGAGACCTGGAAGTGGGAGGGGCGCGGATGGGCTCCGGACCCGCCCCGCCCCCCGGGCCCCTGCCAGCTCCCCGGGGCTCTTGTCCCAGCCGAGGGGCTGACAGTGCACCCGCCGTGAGCTGGTGCCGTGTTCAGCACGTGCGTTCTGGGAGCCTGGACCACCTGCCACCAGCCGGCCCGGGCGACGGGAGGACGTCAGCTGCCCTGGCCCTGGCGGCAGGGAGACCCTGCGCCACGGGGGAGGCAGTGTGCCGGCGGGTAGCTGGGAAGGAAGGGAATCAATTATGGGGACCAGCGCGGAGCCCGTCACCAACCTGCATGCCCACCGGGGATGTCCCACGGGTCGGCAGAGCTGTGCGTGGAGGGTGGCGCTGGGGTGGGCACGAAGATGTCAGCCAAGTCCAGGATGGAGGACTGCGGAGGCAGAGGCGGCCGAGGATGAGGCCAGCGGGCCTGACCTGCCAGCCGGCCACAGCCGCCCCCCCCATATTCATCCCACAAACACCCCTCCTCGGCCCCCGAGTTCCTGATGCTTCCAAGGCTCCGGGTGGCAGGGAGGGTGCCAGGGCTGCCTCAATTATCACTGAGCCCTTGAAGCCCAGAGAGGGCTGTGACTTGTCTGAAGCCACACAGCCAGGGAGATGCCGAGCTAGGCCGGAAGCCAGGCTGGCACAAAGGACCGAGGTGGGCAGTACAGCAAGCCTTCCTTCCTGGACAGGGTGTCCAAGAACTCGGCCGCGTGGACAGGAGCAGCTGGGGGACGGAGCCCGGGGCAGCACGCACTGCCCGCGAGGGTGGTCTTGCTCGGAGCCCGTGATGATGTCAGTGCCAGGTCTCCAAGCTGAGCCTCAGTCTCCCGTAATCTAGGCCATCACAGCTGGAAGTGCCCCCAGATGCCCACTGTGCAGAGGGAGAAGCCGAGACAGCGATCTGTCCGCAGTCCCCGAGAGGCTCTCGGCCAGGATCCCTTCCCTGCCTCCCATTTTGCTGTGAGCGCAGGCACCAGCCCGCAGTGCGGGACAAGGGGCTGCTATGTGTGTGTTTTCCTTTAACGAACAAAGCCGCTCCCCGTGCGCCCACCGCTCGCTACCTGGCTGGTTTTCAGCTTCTCCTCCTCCTTCCTCTCCTCTCTTCCTGGCTCTCTGTCCCTGCGCACAGCAGCCCCCGGGCCATTGGCCACCGGAGAGTCCTCTCCTCGACAGGACCTCACCTCCTGCGGGTGGTACGGAAGAGGAGGGCGTGAGCCGCCCGGGCTAACTCGGGGACCTGGAGCCCCGGCTGCAGCGGGGATGGCGGGAGGGAGGCGCCCAGGTTAGACGGCGGAGAAGCCAGTTAGCGCCCTGAGGACCGCAGCACCGCCACCAGCACCTGCGCCCGGAGCTTGGCCCCGCGCTACCTTCTCGTGCTCCTGCCGGCTCAGGCGCAGGGCCAGCTGCAGCTGCGAGTCCTCGTCCCTGGGGGAGGCCGGGGGCACCGGCTGCAAGGAGGGAGACGGGGCGGCTCGGCACAGTGCTGCCAGCCCAGGGCCAGCACAGCCCGGCCAGGGGCCAGGGATGGAGACAGAGGCGGGCCCTCTCCCCGTGTCCGGAGATGCAGCCCAAGGGTCAGGGGGCTGATCTCTCTTCGGGGTTCCCGAGAGCTTCCCCAGGGCTGCCGTGGGAGGCCCCACTGCTTCCTGCGTTGTCTGCCCAGATCCACAGAGGCCGTACCGGACCTTGTCTCAAAAACAGGGCTGAGGACGTAGCTCTGTGCAAAGGCCCTGAGGTCAATCTTCAGAACCAAAAGAAGAAAAAGATAAGTGGAGAGGAGGAGAAGAGGAAGAAGAAGAAGGAAGAGGAAGCAGAGGCGGAGACGGGTGAAGCAGTAATAGCAGTCAGGAGCCCTAACAAGACAGCTTGGGGCACGGCACCCCCGTATTTCCTAGGAACGTGTCTGGCAGCGCCTGGGCCCCCACACCCGCCCCCACCCACCGCTCGCCACCCTTTCCTGGCCCGGCCCCGGTACCGCACAGGCCCGGGACGCAGACGGGGGTGGGGGCGGGGGGGCGCCTGGGTCCGGCTGCGGGGCACGGGCCTCACCTTCTCGGCCTCCTCGCGGCTCATGGCCAGTGCCAGCTGCAGCTGCAGCTCCTCCTCCCCCGTCGTCTGGGGCCGCGCCTGCTCCAGGTCCGAAGCGTAGCGGGGGGACGAGGCGGCAGCTGCAACGGCCACCGTGACTGTGTGACCACATCATCCCCTCGCCCACACCCTCTGCCTGCTGGGGCCCAGGAGGGAAACTGAGGCACGGGGGAGGACTGAGGGTGCCAGTGACCCGGGCAGCGGCCAGGCACCTCCTGCGAGGGTCCTCTGCCCCAGAGATACGGAGCCAGAGTCTCCTTGGCAGGCGGCAGCGGCTCAGACGTGGCCAGATCCCCACCCACGGACCCACTGCAGCCTCTGGTCTCCCGAGGCCACAGCCCAGGAGGAACCTCTGGTCCAGCGAGGCTGCAGCCGCAGGGGCTTTACGAACTACAGGCCTTTCTGGGGTTCCTTAGGCCAGGCGAGTCCCCGGCACAGGGGAAGCAGGGCCTGGACTGCCCAGCGGTCGCCCCTATTTTCAAGGGCAGTATCCGGAGGGAGGGTTAAGGGAAACTCTATGTCCAGACAGAGGATCGTGGGCATCCCTGGATCAGGGCATGTTTATTTCTCAGACAAGCAGGGAGGCAAGATCGCTCCCATTCTACGGAAGAGGAGACTGAGGTTCAGATTACTGGTTGCTCAGGTCGCATAGCTTGGAGTGGGCATAATAAAGGGCCTGTGGTTCCACAGCCTGAGCTTCTGCCACTGTGCCATCCTATAAACAGCTAATTAGAAGCCACGCATGGTGGCACACGCCTTCCAGCACTCAGGAGGCTGAGGCAAGAGGATCCCTGTGAGCTCAGGGCCAGCCCGGGCTATAGTGCGTTCAAGCCAACCGGAACTAATTAGAGATCCCATCTCAAAAATAACTAATTAGCACAGTGACCCCCACGTAGTAGTGACACGATCCCCCGGCTAACTTGCTGAGCACCTACTATGTGCCCTGAGTCCTCCGAACGGTTCACCTGGCACTCGGGCCCCTCCCTGCTCCAGCCGCGGTGGGGGCGGGGCTTACTCACAGGTGTAGGAGGACGGGGAGCCCCGAGTGAAGCCGCCGCTGCCGCAGATGCCCACGCCCTCCAGCGCCATGCGCTCCTTGGTCTTGAGGGCGTGGGTGCGCTCCTGCCGCAGCCGCTCTTCGTCCCTGAGCAGGGCCATGACCTGCCTGACCTTCTCCCGCACGTTCACGCCCTGGTCCTTGCCGTCGCGGTCCACGTACTGGAAGTCCTTGAGCGTCTGGATGGTGTAGAGGTTCTCGCGGCACTGGTGGGCCACGCGCTCCGAGCCCGTCTTGAGCAGGTAGTCCAGCAGCGTGAGCGCCTTGTACACGTGCCGCCAGTTCTTGCCGCTGTCGTTGAGCCGCCGCCACAGCATGCCCATGACCTCCGCGAAGGCCACCGCGTTGAAGGTCAGGTCGGCGATCTCCGCCATGAGGGCGCCGGGCGGGCCCCAGGGGTCATTGCTGGTGGCCTCGCGCACCTTGACCTCGGCCTCCGAGTAGTTGTGCACGATGTTCTTCACCTGGCGTCGCAGCGCCGAGGTCGTCATGGCCGGGGACTTGGAGGTGGGCGGCCCCCGCCCCCGCCGGAGATGGAGGGCCGAGGGCCACCGTCGAGAGGTCACCGTCACGAAGGGCGGGCCGCCGTGCGCTCAGCAGGGCGGCCGTGTCCGTGGGCTCCACATGGGGCTGAGGGGGAGAGAGCGCCTGGAACTCAGGGGGTCCGTCCCGCGGGTCACGGGGCCACAGCCTGACTGGGGCCTGGCCAGCAGGGTCCCCGCTGGCCGGAACAGCGTTCCGACTCACTTTTGTCTTTTCACTTTTAAGATCAGGTCTCACTATATAGTTCAGTCTGGTCTTGAACTCACTGTGTACCTTGCTCTGGCCTTAGACTCACAGCACTCCTCCTGCCTCAGCCTCCTGAGTGCTGGGATCACAGGCGTGAGCCACCACACTCGGCACTTTTGTTCTGTTATTGTTATTCAACAGTACTTTCCACCAGGCCAGGCCATGTCTGTTATTACCGTCACCATTCACAGGTGGGGGTAGGAAACTCAGTCAAGGAAACAAGGACTTGTCTAAGAGGACAGAGCTGGCACGGGGGCCAGGATGTCCCCAGAAGCCCCCAGGGCGCGGCCTTCCTTGCCCACCCATCCCAGTCTGCCTCCCTCTGTGTTTCTGCCAAGATCTGGCTTATGACCTTCAGCCTCTCCGTTTCCCTCCAATGGCTAATATTCTAGTTTGATGGACTTGACTCCCTATTTCCTTTTCTAGCTGGTCTTGACACCTGGCCCGGGACACACAGTTGGCCGACCCGTGTCCAGGCGCGGCCGGGAGCACAGAAGACACGGGCGAGGAAGTTCAGGGGAGACTTCCCGGAGGAGGTGCCGGCTGAGAGGAGCTCAGAGGCCCAGAGGAGTGGGGAAGAGGTGGAAGGAGCCAGGAAACGGGGAGGTGTGAGCCGGGACCAGAAGGCCTCGGTCAGGAGCCCGGGGCAGGCCGCCTGTCATGGCCAAGCCACTGAGCCTGGAGTAGTTACGGCCCTGACCTCCCGCCTCACACAGCGTGTGGGTGGAAGAGCCGGGACCCACAGCCCAGCCTCCAAGGCTTACCATGCCTGCCACCTAGTTTGGTAATTAATTAATTAACCCGACTGTTTTACCATCTCAGTCCCAACTTCACAGCCAAGGACAGGACAGGGAGCTCCAAGTCCTGGCGACACAGAAGACCTCAGCAGAGGGAGGACAAGCCAGGTGACCTCAGTGCCACAGCCTGTCAGACAGGACTGAGACAAGTCCCTTCCGAGCCACTCAGTAGCCTCCCGGCAGCACCACCCTGGGACTGGTGTGCGGGCGTCACACGCTGGCCGGGCCGGGCGGCAGCGTCTCCTCTTCCCACGACCAGGGACATCACACCTCCTGGGACCACCCGAGCCCGGCCTGCCTGGGGTTCCTGGTCCCAAGGCTGCTAGAGGTGCGGGGGCAGGGGGGGCAGAAGCAGGGTGACCTGTGGCCCCGTGATCCTCTGCTACCCCGCGGTCCATCGCTCGGCCTCTGTTGGAAGCCCCTCCCCCAGCCTCCCTGGCCAGGTCCCATCCGGGCCCAGAGGCCCCTGCATAAGAAGGGGCCCCAGGCTCGGGGGAAGATGGGGCGCGCCTGGCTTGGGGCTGCCTACCTGCCTTCGGTCTGCTGTCTGTCCTTCCAGCTGGCCGGCGGGCCCTCTGTGGCGATGCCACGGCCACAACTAGTCTAACTCCTGCCCTCCCCCTCGCGGGTGACTCAGACCTGCCTTCACCTCCCAATGGGCGGGCTGGCGGCGGAGAGGAGCGGGGAATAGCTGTGCGGGGAAGCCTGCCCTGTGCGCGCCCCTCCCCGGCGGCCGCTGGAACTAGCAGAACCAGTCGGGCCTCCGACTCCAGCGGAGCCGCCGGCCCCACTGCCCTCCTCCCAGGCGGCTGGGGACTGGGGCCGGGCGCCTGGCGACGACGCTGGCTTCAGCAGGAGGTACCGAGGTGGCCCCGCGCAGACTTCCCTCCTGGGAAGGAGGCGGGCTTTCTCAGCACACCTTCGAGGAGCAGTGCAGGGAGAGGTCAGAGACGGGGAGGGCTTGACCTTCCCGCCTGGTGTCTGAGGGGACCGTGAGCCCGGGAGTCCTGAGGCTGGAAAGGCGGGAGGCGGGAGGCGGCGGCCGGGAGCCCTGCCAGCGGGGTTCCAGCAAGGGTTTTATCGAACACAATATGCCCGGGCATAAAAGGCAGTGAAACCCAAACCCGCTGCCGATAAGGCGGCTGCAGCGGAGGCCGCCCCAGGCAGCGTATGGAATTACTGCAGTGACCTTGAGCCAGACTCGGCCGGGCACAGGGAAGAACACTGAGCAGCCAGGGCCCGAGAGGCCATTCCGAGCTGGGGGAAAAAGGCCGAGGCAGGAGGGTGCGGCTGTCAGCGTGCAGGCGGCCGGGGCGGGAGGGGAAGGGGGGACTAGGCGCTCTTTCCTCCACTCAGGGTCCCAAGGAGAGCTCTGGATGGGGGCAGGGGGCTCTCCCCAGGTCCTGCAGGACAGGGGGTGGAGAAGACACGGGAAGATTCCCAGAGTCAGCAGTGGGGGAGCCAGCGGCAACCACACTGGTGGGGACTTTCAGAGGAACAGAAAGAACCCAGATCTGTCTGGTCAGGTGCAGGAGTTCTCCAGAGCCCTGCGCAGCACCCCCTTCCTCCTCTGCCCCAGCGGGTCCATTGAGCAGGGGGGAGGCTCGACCTGCGGGCTCTGTCGGAAGCCGCCCAAGGTACCGGACACCACCACGGACCGCGGAGCGCAGGGAAAAGCCCCCAGTCCCACGCTGGCCCTGCTGCCCGGGAAGTGACCGAGCCCCAAGCCTTCTCTTTGGCCTTTCACGAAAGCACCGCCGCTTACCTCCAGGGCGAACTCCCCCGGCCCGGCCCGAGCAGCGACCCCACAACCCAGGTGTCAGGGGGACAGCGCAGCCTCGGCAGCAGCTCCAGAGCCATCCACCGCAGACTGTCCCCGAGACCACTCTGTCGCAGGGGCGCGGACCCCTCGGTGGGCAGCGCGGGTCCCTCTCTTCGC
>PVIC010004911.1:0-60255 GCA_004025085.1 Thryonomys swinderianus | reverse complement strand
ACCGGGTGCCATCCGTTTCCAGCGGACTGAGGGCTGCCCACTGTACCCCGGAGTGGCGCGGACTCGGCTACCGGGTGCCATCCGTTTCCAGCGGACTGAGGGCTGCCCACTGGCCCACTGTACCCCGGAGTGGCACGGACTTGGCTACCGGGCGCCATCCGTTTCCAGCGGACTGAGGGCTGCCCACTGTACCCTGGAGTGGTGTGGACTCGGCTACCGGGTGCCATCCGTTTCCAGCGGACTGAGGGCTGCCCACTGGCCCACTGTACCCTGGAGTGGCGTGGACTCGGCTGCCGGGCGCCATCCGTTTCCGGAGGTGGTGGAGGACTGAAGCCTGCCCACCGGCCCACTGTGCCCTGGAACTGTGCAGTGAGGAGTCGGAACTCTCAAGGGTCATTACAGATTCAAGGAGGACCCCCCCCCAGGAAAGTGCCACATCCAAAAGGCCCCAGATAATAGAAAGAGACCTGCAACAAACATTGCCCTGTCATCAGGCAAAGAAGAGCATTGATAACAATGAAAGAGCAGAAATGAGAAAATACACAAAAAAAACAGACACAAAGATCACCACCACAGGGAAATTCAGAGAAAAGGGAAATAGGGCAAACTGAGACTCAAACACCAAGACTCTTGGAGATGGTAACTAAAGCGGATCTAGTAAAATGGAAATCAGAACTCATCTCTGAGATAAAACTGAGATTAGTTATCCTATTATCTTTTTACTTTCTATATCTATTTTGTTACAGTTGTTCACTGGAAGAAGAAACTAAGGTATTATAATGAAAACTGCTGGAAGTTAAATTAAAATATTTTTCTAGCTTTCACTAAATATTTTTTCTTGTAAAAAGTCATCTTAAGTTATATAATTATGAAATATGTCAGTATCTTAAGGTACAAAGTAATAAAAACACCTATCGCAACCAGTGTTAAACTACTTGCTATATTTGTTTTGATTCTTTTTTGAACAATAAATATTATGTATGTTTCTTAAGCATATTTTCATACTTTCCTTCCAGGTTAGAGATCTAGAAATCTCATATTATTGTATTTTTGAGTTTTAAAATCCACATAAATTGTATGTTTTATAAACATCTCTATGTCTATTTGCTGCTGAAGGCTTTATCAGGTGAAAAATATTGAGTGTCTGTGCCCTTTAGCATTATTTATGTCGAGAGAACTAAATAAATAATACATATAATTCTTACCAGAAAATTTCATAGCCTAGTTAAAAATACCCCCAAAATTTTAATATCTAATATATGGATAGAATGGGGGTAATTCCCAAGCATGCAGAACTTGTTTTAGTTAAGAAACTGTACATAGTCCTAAATAAAATACTTGAAAAGATCAATTTGATGTTATAAATTTAAAGATCAAATTATTTAGCATTAAATTATAAGTTGGTTTCAGAAAATAGTCAATCCTCATGGACAACTTTTACTTTACCTTTGTGACCTTATTTAGAGACTCTTCTGATTAAAACTTCTCAGGAATAAAGACGATTTAAGACTTGGCTGGTCACCATGGATACAAGAATATGCCAAGTTTTAAGGTAAGATTGTGAGTACACATTCCATAACACGAAGAAGAACACTATTAGTTTCACCACAGGGGGAGAATATTCATAGACATGTTCTTTATGGTATTCGCTCTCTTGGAAATATATAGACACTAACAAGTAAGTGCAAAGTTGATGAATTCTGGAATTAAAAGTAAGTTGCATTGAACTTACTGGTCAGTTTAGTGACAAGAGGCTGCAGAATGTGAAATGTAAGTAAACTGATGCAAAAATATTTAGTCGCTCTTTCTTTGTAGGGTTGCCATTTGATAATTTTACTTTGCACATACTTAAGTTTTTAAGTGACAAATTTGAAAGAATTGTGAACTAGCAAGGAGAGATACATCCCCTCTTGCCCACGTCTTCGCAGACTGCGTTTAAAAAGTGACAGCTGTTTGTGACATGGGGATTTGGTGGACTACTGCATGAAGGATGGAGCGTGCTAGATTCGTCTCTGGTGGAATGCTGGACCTGGTTCCCCAGCAAGGACGGAAGACACCAGCGTCTCAGGTTACAGTCATCCAGTGATTCAAAGGACTAGACATCATCCCACACTTTACTGCGATTCCTTGTTAAATTAGACTATAAACTCTCCATGTCTGCGTTGTACCGCATTTTCTGACATAGATGCTCACTGTATGTTTATTGGATGAACTGACTGAAGTTCTGTGCGCCAAAATTATGCACGCAGTAGGATTATCTGTGCAAAGCACGGTGCACTGTATGTAAATATCCAACAATCCCAATGTTGATTGTAAATCAAAAGCAGGTGGAGCCGCCCAGGGCCCCGCAGCCTCGAGTGGAGGCCGGGAGCTCTCGGGGCGCGCGCCGACCCCGATACCCGCCTCGGCCGGTAAGCGGCGCTGGGCCCCGGCGACACCCGGCTGCGGATTACCTGCAGCGGGGCCCCAGCTCCGCCCCGCGCCGCCCGCCCCGGCGCCCGCCGCCCCCGCCCGCCCAGCCACCGCACTACCCGGCTCCGCGCACTCGCTCGGAGGAGCCGGGCCGAGCGGGCTGCCGCTGCGCCGCGGGGCCGCCTCCCCGAGTACCCGGCGGCCGGGCCGCCCTCCTCCCGCACCGTGCGGCTCCCGGAGGCCCCGCGCCTGGCCGCCCCCGCGCCGCCTCCTCGGCACCTGCAGCGCGGCCCCTGCGGCCCCGGCTCCGGGCGGCGGCGCGAGCAGGCGCGGGAGCGGGCGGCGGGGCGGCCGCCGGGCTCCGCAGGGCTCGGAGCGCGGAGCCATGGCCGACGGGGGCGAAGGCGAGGACGAGATCCAGTTCCTGCGAACTGTAAGCGCCGCGCCGCGCGCTGCCCGGGTGCGGGAGGCCGGCGGGCCGGGTGTGCCGGGTGTGCGTGCCGGGCCGGCGCTGCCTGCGCGCGCGGGGTCGGGCTGGGCTCGAGCGCCGGGAACGGACCGGCGCCCGGCGGGGGAGCGGGGGCGGCCGCGGCCTCAGGGTGCCGGGAGGAGGATCCGGCGGGGCGGCCCGCGGGCGCAGGGCGGGGGCGCTCGGGCTGTCGCCGGGAACACCGCCGCCGCGCCGTCCCGCGGGCTTTGGGGACCTCCGTTAGCCGGAGAGCGGAGCTCCGCGCCCTCGGCTGGCGGGAAAAGCCTGGCGGCGGAGGGACGCGATGCGCCCCGAGACAGCCGGGGTCGGGCTGCCGCGGGGGGCGGGGGTCGCCCCGGTGCACCCCGGCTTCGCCGAGACTAGGGGCAGGTGGTCCTGCCGCCGCGTGCGGAGTGCGGGGCCGTGGGGAGCGTGTGCGTGCGCGCGTGTGTGTAGGTGGCAGCATGAGTGTGTCGTTTTGTAAATGCTGCTTCTGGAATCCCGAGTGCAGCGAAGTGCGTGGCTGCCAGCGTGCGTGCATGTGTATGTCTGCACGCGTGTGTGCAAGGCCGGGTGGCTGCCGGAATGCCCACACCGTGTGCACACGGGGAAGGGTCTGCTCCACTCTAACACAATTTTTTCTTCTTAAGTACCTCTTGGCGCTGCTCGCCCTCGCTCTGATTCGTGGACACACTGCAGAGGCTCCCAGGCGAGGCAGTGCCCCCTCCGGCGGGCTGGGACCTCGGGACGAAGCGCTCTAACTTCGCGTTCCCAGTAACCCACTTCGCCTGGCGCGTCCTCTCAGCTCGTCCTTCTCCTCTCCAGCCTTCCCTCCCGAGGGCAGCTCCCTGACAGGCCCGGGCCCCAGGACTGCAGCCCCTGTGGGACTCTTCCCGGCAGGGCAGAAGACCCCAGGGCCCGGTCACGGTTCCCTCCGCATCTCAGCAAACCCTAGAGATGATCGCGCTAGAAAATACTAACCAGCTGGCAACTTTTAGGTGTGAAATAGTCTTGCTGATGCATTTTGGTGAAATTTGCAACAAGAACGTTTTAAAGGGCCATTTTGTCTCTTGCTTTTCCCTCTTTCTTTCTTTCTTTCTTTCTTTCTTTCTTTCTTTCTTTCTTTCTTTCTTTCATTCTTTCTTTCTTTCTTTGGGGAGGGGATTCATTTGCGCATTAAAGGGAATAGGAGAAGGCGGCTTTGGAAAGGGTAAAATCCAGGGCACCCATGAAACAGGGGATGGTCTGGCCGGGCTGCCTGCTGTGCACCACCTTTTACACAGCTGAGGTCCTGCGCAGCAGGACCTGCTCTTAAGAACAGTTTCCCTAATGCTTTGCTGGTGGGGGAGTATTTAAAACCTTCTAGTAATACAGTTTATAATTTTCCTTCGTGGAAAATTGTTTCTTTTTAGAAAACTCAAGCCATATTTGAATATTTTTTCTCAAAACGACAAAGTCTTTTCTTCAGGTGGACTAAATATTTAGTTGCCATGTGACTTTTTTTTTTCAAATTCGACTTTTGTCAAACCACACGGGGTTAAAATTTTGGATGGTTTCATGCACTCAAGGGCTTCCTGCCGACTTAAATGTTAAGCTGAGCTCACGGAGGTGCTGTAATCGGAATGCTTAATGGGAACGGTTCTGTGATGGGGTTTTGTACATATAAAGTAATGCTACCTCAGGGCCACTTGACAGCTGCCTGTCAACTGGAGCGCCACCTTTGATAAGTGGGCCTTGGGTAAGATCTGGCGGACCTAGGCAGGGGTTGTTCTTTTACTGAAACATCTGTAGGTTGTTGCGCTGATGATAAATGACCTTGAAGGAGGTAGCTCTGTGGAGTGGGGAAAAGGAAGGTTTTGTTTTTGTTTTCCTAGCAAATGTATCTTTTCCCCAACATTTTGCCATTTTGAAATGGAAATTTCCCAGCTCCCTGATCTACTGCCCTGTATCCTTTCCATTTTATTTTATTCTCTTATCTGAGAATGTTGGTGGTTTGGAAATGTGAGTGGGTTAGAGACGGAGAGCATGCCATTCCTACGTTAAATTCTTCCTCTCCCCCTGAGGCTGGTATTTCTTTGTGATATGCAATCATGTCAGTATGAGTTACTTCAGTTTTTTTGAAAAGAAAATATCCCAAGGAGTGTTAAGACTGTCCATTTGATAAAATAGTTGTAAACTGAAGATTTCCTGAGAGTAACTGATGAGGCTGTTGTGCGTAGAAAAAAAAACAACAAACAAACCAATCACACCATCGATACAACACCCTAGTTATGAAGTTGGGCAGGCACTTCCTGTTCTGGATCGGGTATCCTAACACTGTCTCTGGCATATCAGGCCTGTGTGGTTTGTATTCAGCACTCCAGCATTTTGAGGCTTTTCTTCGACACGAGGTCCGAGGTCAGGAGCAAGGGAAGAAGGGGTGACGTGTTTAAAGGGCTGTTCGGTGAGCTAGGGATGCTGCTGTAAATGAAGACTGCGCGTGGGAGCCCTTGTCACAGTTCAGCGTACGATGCCCCTCCCACCTCCTTTCCAGGGCGCTGCGGCTTGAGAGCTTCCCAGAGTCCCTGCCCGGGCGGGGCCTGGATGCATGGTCTGCCCCGTTCAGTGACTTCCCCTCTGATCCGGGTCAGCGTTAGAGAGACTGCGAATCTGTTTTGTGAACTCTGGAATGGGCAGGGGCTCTTAAGACGGAGGAATCCAGCCTATCATAATGAACCCTCAGCTCGGAATGTATTTCTTCACTGTCACCCCATATATATCCGAAAGATGGGGCTTTTATTTTAAAGTTTCTAACTTAACCAATGTAGCAGCGAAGTATACTTTGGTATTTTAAAATGTAGGTCTTTTTAGCCATATTTCTCTTTATTTTAAGCAGTCTGTGGGATTTCACAGAAGGTGCACATCTCTGACTTCTAAGAAAACCTGAAATAATATGATCTCATCAAGGGTTGATTTTGTTTTTTTTTGTTTGTTTGTTTTGTTTTTGAGACAGGGTCTCGCTTTGTAGTTCAGGCTGGCCCTGAGCTCACAATGGTGCCCAGGCAAGCCGCCGCGAACTCAGCAATCCTCCTGTCTCTGCCTCCCGAGTGCTGGGTCGACAGGCGTGAGCCACCACGCCCGGCTTTGTGGTATGCGGCATTGATTGCTGAATCTCCACGCCCAGCATTATATGTGGTTTCTGGGGATTGAACTCAGGACCTTGCGCTTGCGAGGCAGGCGCCGGAACCACTGAGCTAACCCTCCGGCCCAAGGGTTGATTTTTTGAGTACTTTGTTCTTTATTATTTGTGTTTGCACAGTTGTAATACTGTGTCATATAGTTTTGTATTTATGTGCAGATGGAGACTTAAACCGTAGTGTTGGCTGTAGAAATGATTCTGTTAGGAACGCTTAAAGCCTTCCTCTGCAGAAGAAACTATTTTACTATAGATTTCTTCTCAGTTCTTGTATATCTTGTTTTACCAAGACAAGAACCAGCTGCCTTAGAACTTACTCATTAATTCAGAGCAGTAATAATAAAGTGCTGATGCTAGCCCCACATTGTGTGGGGTAACTTGAAATATTTGGCCCTCATTTATAAAGGAAACAGTGGCCTAGCAGTGTAGAATTGGGACTGAAATTCAAATCTCAAGCTGACAGTCCCCTTCGCTGGTGAGAAAGGTGGCACAAGTATGCGTTAGGGTCCCTGCAAATAGGATCCCTGGGTTTCTCAGTCACGAGGATGTCACTGGGGCCAAATGGAGAGGCTGAGGAGTGGGGGTTTGCTCCTTGCGCGCCCTGGGTGATGAAGCCACGCGTCCCAGAGCCTTAGGTCGTGTGCTTGGTGGCACCGTTGTGAGGAACAAGGAGCTCCTTACTCTCTGCCCCCAGCCTTGTGTCATCAGACTGATTACTTAGAAATTAGTACGTACACATTGGTGGGAGGGTAGGATCTAAAACACTTAGGGCACTAAATTATTCTGCCATTTATTTGTATTTGTGCTTTGGCTTTAGGTGTTTTTTTTTTTAATTAAGTCTGAGTTACCTGAGGAAAGATTCCAGCAGCTTGGGCTGCTTTGGAGGGTGCTTAGTGGAGAGGTGGGCTGATAAGGCTCAGATTGTCTCCTGAAACTCTGTTACTGTGGGAATTTTACTAATTCAGAGAAACATTTGTCGAGCACCTTCTATGTGCGGAGCACAGTGTTAGGTGTTGAGGAGACATTCCAAATAAGTAGTAAAGAGGTTTATAATTATAATTGCAAAGGAAAGATTTGGAAACTGGCCTGGTACGTTTGGAGGAGAAAATGCACACCCGATCTGTAGAGTAAGAGTAGGAAGAAACCCCTCGGGAGCATTCCCGGTCGCCCCCGCCTTCCTCCCTTCGCAGAGAGAGAAACTGAAGCTTGGGGAGCGGAAGTGACTTGGCCCTGTGTCACGCTCAGGGTAGTTCCGAGAGCAATGCGAAGCGTGTGCAACCTCTGAAGCGTGGCCACACGTGGGACGCATCAGCACAGTGTTCTTCATGGACCAGCTCTGACCCCAGCTGTCCCATTTCATCCTTATCTTCACCTTCACAGTGGCCCTGTCCACATCAGCCCTCTTGTCCTCTCAGCCCCTGAGAAGGTTTCCTTTCTCCTTTTCAATGGGGTTCCCTCCTACACCCTGAATCCTGGGTCAGGATGTATGGTCTGTTCTTTAGAAAAATTAAAGAAGTCTGTTTCTCTGTCTACTTCTTCTGGTTTATCTTGAAGCACACTTTTCTTCCCATCTTCAAATATCTCTTTTAGACCCAGGTGCTTAATTTAGCTGCTCCTCTTCACATACGGTCTCTACCCACTGCTTGTCTCCAGCCCATCTTGTAAACTGCCTTTTCTTCTTGTTACAACCACATTCATCTTCTTCTTGCTGTATCTAGATGTTGCTCTCCTCTATCCCCTCCGCAGACTCAGCAGCCTGATGCTGCTGCTATTCTGGTCACGAAGACAAGGAACATCCTGGACTCTTGCATTTCTGGGTGATTTTTTTTGGCATCGGGGTTAGTTTCCCTCCTTTTGCCCCAGCTGTGTGGTTGTCTCTGAACATTGCATTCTATCGCCTCTTCTACCTCTTAGGCCTCCGTGCTCCTGTCTGGATCTTCTGGGTAAAAGAGTTGAAAAGACTTAACAATTACTTCATCCAGCTTTGAGAGCTAAGTTGGAAGGGGTGTCTTTGACAAGAAGGCCCTGCCTCCTACTACCATCACTCTGAGCTCTAGGATTCCAGTATAGATGTTGGTGAGGTAGAGGGGGGGATAAATACTGACCAGAGTATGACAGTTCTTGTTTCGGTTGCCATCCAACGTCCCCAATCAGGCAACTCCCCTAGAGTCCTTCTGCTGTTTTAATGAAGAACTCAGCCCCTTTAGCTGAGTCTCCTGGCATATCCAGTCTGCCTTTTATCCTTGGCTCTGACCTTGTATAATCTGCCCTTTCATCTGTCTTTGAGTTTCTCCATCCTCTGTTGAACCTTCTGGGATCACATCAGCCAGATCACATCATCTTTCTCTGAGCATCCTTGAACCTTTCAGTCAGTTCTATACGTTTTATTTCCTACCATGGGTAGGTAATAAATAAAATCTCCACGGGAACAGGGAAGACCATGTTGCAATGTCAGTGTCCTGTGATGCTTAGCACCTTGTTAGGGAGTTGGTTTAAGAGAACTCTTACAGAAAATAGATCAGGGAAGCCCCCTTAATAAGCGTGGATATACTTGAATGTATTTCAATGGAGAGGGAAAGGTAGGAATCTATTATGTGGGAAGCTGGTGAAGATTGTGGAAGTGAGATTTCTCCTATAGGCAGAAGAGGAAGGTGGGTGGGTCACATTCTGAGATGAGGACAGAAGAAGCAGGTAGGACATGTGAGACCCCATTTTGAGAGTGGCTGGGCCATAGCAAACCTGTCCCATCTCAGCATTTAGAGCAAATGGTGTCTATGTGCTTTTTTGATGTTGCCTGACGTATTGTTCTGATCTGCAGTACAGTGTTAGTCCTGAGGCATAACTTCCTCTGTGGGTGGGCTCAGTCAGCAGGCCAGGGCTGTTTTATATAATTCTCTGCTTGCTGCTGCTGGTGATTTTATTTCTTGCAGGTCATTTATACATAACATATCTGCTCTAAGTATTTCACATATGTTTTTCTTATAAAATCCTAGCAAAATCCTCCAGAAGTTGTGACAAGGAGGTTGAATAACCAGACCAGAGTTTGCAGGTACAAGTGGTGGGGCTATGGCTTAAGACCAGGTGGCCAGCTCTGGATCATGTACTCAACGTGAAGGTCCTTTTCTGTTGGAGGTAAACACATTTTAAAACAAGAGGGGAGACTTGGTGCTCTGTCCTGCTCTTTAGGAACATCTTTTGTTATATCGAATGTGAATTTCTTACACTACCAGCACCATGTAGTGCTGGTGCTTATGGAATTGAACTGATTCTGTGAGATGTTACTCTGGATACTAGATATAGAATAGAACTTCTGCAGAGTTTACTTTGTGGTCCTCATTTGAGTGCAGGAGTTGGTGTCTGCTTTGTTCATGGCAGCCAGGTCTCTAGAAAATGCCCTGGAAGGCAGAGGAGGACCTAGGAATGTGATAAAAATGCAATGTACATTTAACTTAAAATTTATTACCTTAAAGCCACATTGACATTGACCCCCAGAAAATACGCCCCCACCCTAACACTCATTCTGTCATTGGTACCCTCTGAAGCAGCTCCTGAAATCCTCTTCCATGAGTTGACACTGTCATGGCTGCCTCAGTGTCCTTGTTGACTCAAAATGTTTACCTTTCCTAGTCATTTTGACTTTGGGGAAGCAGCAGAAGTCATATGGTGCCAGATCCAGTGAATAAGGTCGATGGGGGCACACTATAATGTCATCATGAATCTGCCTTTCCGAGGGTGACATGCAGCAGTAGTAGTCACCATATTTTTTCATCATGTTGTGTAAAGATACTCAGGAAAAAGAACTTCCACACCTGCTTCAGAAAATGGCAAGAACAATGGCAGAAATGTTCTTGAAGTGAGGGGGACACTCTGAGGAAATTAGTGGGATTGTATCTTTTACTGTGATAATTTTTAAAACTTCAACATTTTCCGTGTTTTTCGATCCAAGCTGAGTTGTTGGAAACAGTGGAAGCTTATGTGGGAGGTTGGAAACAGTGAGCTCAGGATCTGTGAGATGGTGCTCTGTGTCATTTGGAGAGAACAGAGGCGAGGGGTGACAAAGGTGACCATGACCGTGACCTGCTTGCAGACTCCACTTCTACCAGGTGGAGCCCATGGTGGTCAAAGCAGATTCCGATTCACATGAAATGTGGAATAATCTAGGGCAGCACCAGAGGGTAGGATGCCAGGGAAGGCAGGCATTACAGCATCAGCAAAATGCCACATCCGTCTCTGAAAGGGTTCCATAATTCACTGCACAGAGTTCCTGACAACTTTGATTCATTTTATTTTGAGAACAGTTGAAATTTAGGGAGTGGGCTAAGAGGTGAAAAAACAAACTATTTTAAAATAGAGATACTATTTTAAAGAACTGACCTTCAGGTGCATGTGACAGCTGTGAGGCTATAGGGGAGACCTCTCCCTTTTAGGGTAGAATAATATATTGAAGAATGATCGGGGCTTTGAAGAGTACAATGCATGGGTACATGTGAGCACATGGGCACGCATGTGCACACAGAGCTGTGCACATACCCAGTGACCTCTGCCTCTCTTACTTTTTAGACTTTCCATGCAGTCCTCTTTGGTTTAGGACATGTCTGACCTGACGTGTCTCTAAGAACCATGCCCATGAGTAGGAATTATGGCAGCTCACAAGTCCTGGCTTGTAGGGTCCGTGAATCATCAGGAGAACATTGCATCTGGAGTAAAGACAAATTAGAAGCTGCCACAGATGTCTGCTTGGTGACCATCACAGCAACTTAGTGTCCAGTCTACTCCTGTCTCCCTTGTGGCAATGAAGAGGCATCACCTCCTGAAGTGGAGTGTCATCAAAGGTCAGCATTCTGCCCTTTATGGGAGCTGTGTCACCCAGGAAAGCCTGTAGAATCTTCCCAGCTGGAGTCCTTCCCCCACCAATGGGGACACAGAAACAGGTGAAGGGAAGAGAAGCTTGTTTGTTATGTCCACCTCTTCCAGTGTCCTGTCTCCTTGTGGGGCCGAGTCTGGGGCACCTGTGCATGGCTGCTGAGTACAGTGGATCTTGCTGGGTTCTGTGGCTCAGACAGATCTGAGCTGGTTCATTCCTTCTGAGACTCTGTTCTGTCTCTGGGGGTTGGGGTGGGGAAAGAGGGGGAACCACGTGTCCTACTGCAGAGTGGACGTGGGGGGCAGATACCATAAGGGGGAAGGGTATAGAGGAGGGAGGAACAGGGCCCGTGAGTGTGATCATCCAAGGCTTCTTGATGGAGGTGGGGCTTGACAGTTCAGAATGTTCAGACTGAAGAGGAACTGAGGGACCATGGTCCGAGCTCATGAGTTTATAGTGGAATCAAATGAAAGGAAAAGCATGTTGGCTACATTCATTCAGCTTGGACAGGACTGCCATAATTCACTGGATTCCTGGAACAATCCATTTGGTCTATAAAGCATTTAATTGCATTTGTACAGATCAGGTAACTGAGTTGTGGAGAGGTGAGTTACTTGTTCAAGGACAATTTATGAGTAAGTGATGCTGCCGGCCAACCAGGATCTAGCAGATGCCAAAGCCCTTTCCCTTCCTCCTCTTTCTCTTCCTCCCTCTCTTCCTTTGTCAGGAAAAATTGCAAAATAACTGTGAATTGAATGGGAAAAAAGGAATTGTTGCTTTTCCCTTCCTCATTCATCCTTTGGGATTATCTCTGTCTTTTGTTTGACTTTGAGCTAATTCCCAGCGAGTTAAGTTGCAGCAATGGCTTTGAAAGCTCTCCTCCCTTCAGATGGAAAGTGCCTGTGCTGGTGGGGTGAGCGGCAGCTCCTGGGTGTCCCCTCTGCCCAGCACCTTCTCCCCGCGGTCCTGGTGGGCTCTTGTGTTTGTGTACTCTTTGGAGGCTCATCTGAACTGCTCCATGCTGGTTCTTTTGTTAATGAATTAAAATCTTGGCTGTGTGTTAATTTTGTATTTGAATCATATAGTTACCTTTTTCTAGAAATACTTGCTTTCACATCACTGATGTGCCACTGAAGTTGGTATGGGTGGGATTTTGATGGACTCGGGCAGGGAGAGTAGGAGGGAGGATCATCAGAAGGAGGATATAAACAGAGGCACTGGGTTCCTTATGACTCCCTGTCTCTGGGGAGATTTCATTCTTGGCTGTGCTCTGTGACCAGTAAACTCATTTTTGTGGGTGCCAGGGACACTGTATCCTCCTCTGGAGCCTCCCGAGGTGAGTAAGGGGCTGTCATTGTTGCTGGTCATTACTTGTCCTATTTTGTCTGTGCGATCTGGCTCTGCTTCAGCTCATCCCTCAGCAAATGGTCCATTCCACAGACTCTCTGAAGCTTAATCCTGGAGAGTGCCTGCCATCCTTGCCAGGCCATGATGAGGTTAGGCAGGAAGCACAAGGGGACGTGCTGAGTGTGAGTGGTGGCATTCCTGGAAGGTTGGGGTGCCTGAAGAGCAGGATCAGGGGTTTGTACTTAAAATTCATAAAGCAAGAGGGGCCTTTGAAATCACTTTCCTAGCCTTTTTTCCTTCTCACAGGAGGGAAGTGGGTCAGAGCTGTCTATTAGGAAGATTAATGTGGCAGCGATTTATAAGATAAATTGGGAAATAGAGGAACTGGAGAGAGACTGGAGCTAAGAAGCCTATTAGGAGAGTCACTGTGGAGTTGGTGCAAGATACTTCAGGCTTTGTTTCAGTGGCAGAAGGGAAAATGGGAAAGGAGGAGCTTTAGGAGGAGGGTCTATGAGTTTGGCTACCAATTAGGTTGTAACTTGAGGAAAAAGGTATAAAGATAAGCTCAGGAGACTTAGGTGATGGCCTAATTTATAAATCAGGAAGAAGGGAAAGTTATAGGGGAAGGGAGTTGGGTTTGTTTGGGATTTATTGTGAGGTATGTTGTGAATTTATTTGTGTTTCTGTGAAAAGATAGATTGACAAACTAATTCCTCAGTACGTCTAAAGATGGACTTGGATCAAAGGTGTTTCCAAAGACAGTTAAGTTAAAGCAAGATCATTAAGGTAGGCCTGTGATCCCCAACAACCACTGTCTTTGTAATAATAGGGATTAGGACACAGACATACAGAGTTAAAAGAGGTGAAGACCTCCAGAAGAACATCTGTGAAGGTTAGATCATTCTGTGACACCAGGTACCTGGGACAACCTGGAAACAGATTCTCCCACAGCTCTGTCAGTGACACCTTGATATTGGCTTTTGAGCCCACAGAAACTTACTCACCAAAAGGTCCCCAGCAGAGGCCGTGAATATCTGCTGTGAAATTCTCTTGACTGTGGTGCTTTGTTGCAGTAGCTGTGGAAGAGTGGTTGTAATGTTTTAGAGGAGATGAGCCTAGGCATCATCAAAGGCAGATAGGACACTGCTGGGCTTGAGAGCAAAGCTATAAAAATGGCTGAGGTGACCGCAGGAAGAACCAAAGGCCACAAGGGGGGCCATACCTGAAGTCTCTGATGTGACCATCAGAAGTTTACTGGAGTTGTCTGAGAGGAAGCTGAAAGTAGATGACAGATCTTAGGAGCTAGCACAGAGAAGGAATAATATGTTGGGGCAACTGAACTAACTGTAAGCGTGGAGGAAGAGAAGAAGTAGAGGAAAGGATAAAAAAAGTTGGGTTAAGTAGCTTTCTATCTCTTTCACAAATACCTGAGGTTATCAGTGTATGAATTGGAAAAGTTTGTTTTAGCTCATGGTTTGGTCCAGGACCAATGGCCTTGTCACTTTTGGGCCTGTGGCAAGATAGTACATCATGGTAAGAAGGTACACTAGAGGAAAACTTCATGGCTCAGAAGGTGAAGAGAAAGAGGCCCCACTCTTTCCTTCAAGAGCATACCCCCAATAACTTGAAAATTTTCTACAAAACCCTACTTCTTAAGGGTTCTACCACCTTCAAATAGCACCAGGCTGGGTCCATAGGCCTTGTGGGACCCCAGAGATCCAGATTATAGCAAAAGTTAATTATCCTCTTTTATTTCCCCATGGAAGACTGTAATCTAAGGTCTTATGGAAGGAGAGGAGATTGCTGGGCAGGGTCCTAGGGACAGGATAGGCTAGAGACTTGGCCTGACACACCCCATCATGCAGAAACCTTATGTTTTACAGATACCTAATTACTTGTTGTGTTACCTAATTTGAGAGTACATGTATTTTCATTTCACTTTGGTTGTATAATTTCATTTTCTGCTGGGGACCTTTTGGTAAGTAATTAAAGTTGAAGCTCTTAAGTTTTTATGGTTCTAAGTTGGGCGTGTTTTGTTTGGGTTTTGCAGGATGTTGGTGATTAAATAATCTAACTAGGCTTGAAAGCATGCACATCTCATTAGAGTGAGTGGGAAAAGTTCATATTGCCTGTGAGTTTTTTAAAGAATGTAATATTCAAAAATACTGTAGAGTTTATGTGCGAGGGCTGATTAAAAATATGATGCATGTTTAAATTTAAAGTTATCACAGTAAAGGTTATATTGCTATTAATCTCCCTCAAAATACTCTCCTTTGCTTCAAATGTATTTATGCCATCATTTTTGTCTCTCTTAGTTTTCATATCAGTATATGTTTGTGATACATAATTAATACATTTATCATGAAGAATTGGTTTATTTTTGCCACATTCTGAAGTGCTTCTGGGAATCTCTTTTGTGAGTGTATTTACAAGGTGTGTTTGAAAATGTGGTGAATGCTGCTGCTGCAGACTATCCCACAGAAAGGCAGGCTTGTAAAAAAAAAAGAAAATGATCATGTCCTTATTGGCCTTATTCACTAGTTCTGGCACCATGTGTGTATAACTTCTGCTTCTTCCTGAGTCACAATGACCTTGTGAGGTCAATGTTTTGAATTGATTTGGATCATTGAGGCAGCTTTGATACAACTAAAGATGCAGAAAAGGACTTTGAAGCTGCTTCCAGAGGTGACAGGGATAGCAGGGAGGTGTGTTCAAACTGAGAGCCAGTACTTTGAGGAAGATGAATGGCAATGTGCCTTTTCCTAGAGTAAATTAAGAAAATTAAATATTCACTGTAGTTTTAAAAAGCCTACCTTATAGATAATTTCAAATCATTTTTTAGAAAATGGCCAGTGTATTGGTGTATTGGCATGATTTCCTCACAATTCAGATCAGGAGAAAATGTGGCAATATCTTAGGAAACAAAATAATTCTTCTAATAGTAACTGTTCTTAGCTGTCCTATGATAAATGGCTTGGCTTGCTAAACAAATTTCAGTGTTTTTTTTAATTAAACAATTATTATTTCCAGAGCTATTTTTTCATACCTTTTTGTGTAATTGGCACTATATTGGAATACAATTTATAGCTTAGAAAACACTTAGATAAAACAGGAAATGCATTAGCAGTTACATGTAAAAATTTTATACTTGTTTATACTTAACACTAGTCATTTAAAAGAAGAAGCTTTCAACAAATGTCTACATTTAACAATAAATATTTCTTAACCTCTTTAGCACCTGCTACTCTCTCATGAAAAGAATCTCATGAAAGGAATCTGGTTATTGTGGAATCTGTTCATGGCTAGCTAAACTGCATGCATATTATGTACTAAAGATCATTAAGATAAATGTCAACTTCTTTATCAAATTAGGTACAGCACATCTTACCACAATTTTTTTTTTTTTTTTTTTTTTTTTTTTTGCTTTTTGGAGACAGGTTCTCGCTTTGTAGTTCAGGCTGGCCCTGAGCTCACTTATGGTGCCCAGGCAAGCCGCCGCGAACTCAGCAATCCTCCTGTCTCTGCCTCCCGAGTGCTGGGATTACAGGCGTGAGCCACCATGCCCAGGATTATATGTGGTAACCAGGGATCGAACTCAGGTCCTTGCACTTGTGAGGCAGGCGCTGGAACCACTGAACTAACCCTCCGGCCCTCTTACCACAGTGTTTACATAGTATATATAAATACAGGAGTATGCCAAATGCCAATCAAAGTTTTCTATATATCTGGTGGTGGCACTCAGCTGCATTACCAGTGCATACTCACATGGAAGACTCTGGTCAGCAGAGCTCTCTGGTGTCTCTTTCTATGGACACCAGTTCCCCTCAGAAGGACTCCACCTTCATGATCCAATCATATCCCAAGGGCTCCACCTCTTACTCATTATGTTAGGGTTAAAATCTCAACATATAAATTGGGAGAGAGGATACAGCCTTCACATACCTGAACTAAGGTGACAAATAATAGAGGTAATAGACTTAAATGTATGTGTTTGTAATCTACATGTGCAGAGAGTAAGACATTCATTGCCAGAAAGAGTTCAGGAGGTGAAAACAAGATGGAAACTCTTGGCATAACACAACTAGCATCATTCTTGATGAAATTTCTTAAGTTTTCCTGAAATTGGGAGAAAAGATCAAAGACCAACCATTATACCTATGACCAGCATTTACTGAGTCTTGCTTGGGTGGTCTGACAAGGTAAGAAGAAATGGACACTGGGGAAGAAAAATCAAACAGTCATTGTGTACCTATGACAGAACTGGGTATACAGACTATCCAAAGAATCTATATAAATCTTAATAAGTGAACTTCACAGGGTTGCTACTAAATGTGATACCTATATGTAAAGTTGATTATATTATTCAGACCAGCTTTAATCTTACTAGTACAAACTAGAAACAACCCAGTGTCTAGCAACAAAATGGATCAGTAGGTTGTAGCACAGCACTGATAAATGACAAACCACAAGTAGGTGTGACATGGATACATGTCATGTACAGGATACAAAGCAAGAGAAACCAGACACAAAGGAGTACTTATGGTTTCAGTACATACAGAACAAGACATCCATTTTCTAGAGGTCAGCACAGCAATTACCTTTGGAAAGGCAGGTAACTAACTGAATGGAGTCTGAGGGAGGGTCTATGAGCTGGGAATCTCCTGTGTGTTCATTTGTGTGGTAAACACAGACATATCTACAGTGCAAAACTTCAAGTCATGTATGCAGGTTCATGTACTTCAGTACGGGCATGTTACATGTTACACTTCAACAAACTCTTTTTTTTTTTTTTTTTTTTTTTGCTTTTGAGACAGGGTCTCGCTTTGTAGTTCAGGCTGGCCCTGAGCTCGCTATGGTGCCCAGGCAAGCCGCCGCGAACTCAGCAATCCTCCTGTCTCTGCCCTCCCGAGTGCTGGGATTACAGGTGTGAGCCACCACGTCCGGCATTGTGGTATGTGGTGTCTCCACGCCCAGCATTCTATGTGGTTACCGGGGATCGAACTCAGGACCTTGCGCTTGTGAGGCAGGCGCTGGAACCACTGAGCCTACCCTCCGGCCCTCAACAAACTCTTTTAAATGTACTTAAATAGTTCAAAGACCAAAAAGAAGTCTACACAAGTTTGGCCGGAATGTAGCTCAGTGGTACTCTCCCTGCCTGGTAAGCACAGGCCCTGAGTTCAGTTTCCCATATCGTAAAAAGAGAAAAAGAAGGAAAAGTCTTCAAAAGGCAAATAAAATAGTCTTAGGAATGGTTTCTCATTGGCAAGTACTATGTCTAATATACCTGTGCACATTCATGGATGCAGGCATTTTGGAAGGCCACGAATTTGATGATGACAATGGCAAGATACAGGCATGAAAATCTGTATATACTATAATTTATATTTCTTTGGATATAAGAGGTTTCAGCTAGCTTGACCGTCCTCATTCGTTTCTCCTTATCTGAAACAGGAAAGAAGTGGACTATAAGATTGCAAGGCAAACATGGAGACTACTTGCCACAGACTTTGAATCTCACCTAGCTTGCCATCAGGTTCTAGCCTTGCTCTATCCTATTTAGCCTTACATGACTATATAGAAGCTATTTTAAAATACAGACAAAGGATGTTTGGGAATAAACCTACCACATACCATAAACACCTGACAGACAAAGGAAGTGACTGGATTTGGGCTACATAAAACACCATCCCTAGGTCCTATCCTGTACCTAGAAGTAGCACTGTGCAGTGTAAACATTAGCCTAGCATATGTTTAAACCAAAATTCATAGCATTAAAATGACCTCAACCAGCCACAACACCAGTCATGTAGCTAAATGAAAAAGATGCCTGAAAACTCACTGATTAGTATCCACATAAAAGGATAGCCTTAGCCTCCTCTAATTTATTTTATAGTACCTTTTCTTTTCCTTATCTCACTCATCTGGAAAACTCTTTAAGATCTCAATATTTCAGTTTATGGTACCAAAGAACCTTATCAAAAATACTCTGGCAATACGTTTCCTGCCAATAAAAATAGGCTGAATTTATCCAACCTTAAAAATAGACTTTTTAATCCATAATATCAGGCCTCTTTTTTTTTTTCTTTTTGAGACAGGGCCTCACTTTGTAGTTCAGGCTGGCTCTGAGCTCACTATGTAGTCCAGGCAAGCCTCGAATTTAGCAATTCTCCTGTCTCTACCTCCCGAGTGCTGGGATTATAGGTGTGAGCCACCACACCTGGCCAGGCCTCTTCTTAGAAGTTGTGCTCTTAAATTATGCTGAGTTTGGGCCAGAGATTGAGCTCAGTGGTTCCAGTGTCTGTCTAGCAAGCACAGGGTTCCTGGTTTGATCCCCAGTAACCATATACAACAATACTGAGTGTGGTGATTCACACCCACCAGCAATCAGTACCACACACCACAGTGCTAGGTGTGGGGACTCACACCTGTAATCTTAGCATTTGGGAGGCAGAGACAGGAGGATTGCTGAGTTTGAGGCTTGTTTGGGCTACATAGTGAGATCAGGGCCATCCTGAACTACAAAGCGAGACCCGGTCTAAAAAAAAAAATATGCTTAAGTCTTAATCTCAGTGACAACAAGAGAAAAGAAAAAAAAATATGCTTAAGTCTTAATCTCAGTGACAACAAGAGAAAAGAAAAAAAAAAATTATGCTTAAGTCTTAATCCAAGCGACATGAACAAGAAGAGAAAAAGGGGGCCGGTACTCATTTTCTCTCCTTGCCAAGATCTGTGAATGCGTCTCCTTGGTTTATTTCTGTTCTCTTGGTCAGAGTTTAGCTTCCCCATCAGTCACGCTGGAGGGCAATGGCACTATCACAGACACTGAGATTTTAACATTTCTGTACCCTGGAAGGCCATGTATATATCCCCCTCTTCCAGACTCTATGCCTCAGTTTCCACATCAGTAGAGGAAAATGAGTGCACGCCCATAACCCCAGCTACTTCACAGTAGGATTTTGAGGCAGAGGATCTCCAGTTTGAGGCTATTAGAGACACTTAGCAGGACTTTGACTCAAAATTTCAAAATTGGGGGTGAGGTGTGTCTCAATAGAAGAGTGCTAGCACAGGGAAAGACGGAACCTTTGGTCTTCAAACTATCATGCCTGGCAAAGTGGTGGCATCCCTGGACACAGAAGGCATGCCAAGAGAGGGGATGAGGAGTACTTCACCCAGCACATCTTTGGTTGAAGAAAGTTCTTAAAAGTTATAGCCCGAAAAGCGGCAAGTAGTAAACTCCTGTGTGTTTAAGTAGACTAAGACAATTCTTTGTATCTCCTTGCTTTTCTAGATTAATCAAGTATTTATTGACAAGTTTCTATTAGCTTATGAGTTACACATTCTGTCATTGCTTTTCTTCATACTGAAGATTATAACCCACATCCTTGGCTTATTTATATCTACGTTAAATGATTCTTATATGTTTTTCTGGGCAATGAAAGGACCTTCTATCCTGAACTTCTCTTCCTCATAGGTGCGTATCTTCTCAAAGATCTCATCTCTATTCCTGGGGTTTCTCCAGACTCTTTGTGGATACCAAAGTCTCAGTTTAGTGTGCTATTACCCATTATCTACACTGTGCTTTGTGAAGTTACATACAAGAGAATCATGTGCTGTAATTCTGTATTCTGCAGGACCTTCAAATAACCCTGGAATTCGTCTAGTTTCATAGTTGCACTCAGAGGACAATGGAAAGGTTAGTTCAGTAGCATCTTCTCCATCATGACTAGGATGAAAGTCCTCCACTGGAAATTGACTTTTGATAGTAAATGGAATAGTACTGATTGTTCTCTTTTAACTTATTTTCAAAAAACATTGTAGGTTGTAGTGCTTCTGGAGGCATAGGAAATAGATATTCTCTAATTGTTTTCCCCATTATGTCTTAAATAATGGAGCACAATGTCAAAAACTGAAAATGGTCATTGGTATAAAGCACATATTATAGTTTTATGTCCCTTCATCACTGGTACATTCATGTGCTCACCTTGGTCACAACGCAGAACTGTTCCACACCACAAAGATCTCCCTGGTGCTGTTGGTTTATTGTCACATCAGGCAGCCACTCATTTTCTCTCCAGCTCTGTAATATTGTCTTTTGGGAATACAACGTAATCTGAATGAGGCTGGGATTTTTTTATTCACCAAAATGCCCTTTTCATGATACGTCTGTACCACGTTTTGTTTAGCTATTCACCTCATGAAAGCACATTTTGTTTTTTAATTTTTAATTATTATGTGGCATGATCAAAATATATGGTGAATGTTTAAATCAACAAAATTCTTTTCAGTAAGATAACACTGTCCTCAGTTCCCCTTTGAATACTCCCCATCCCTTTGCATTCACGTAGCCCATTGCTCTTGCCAGTTTCTGAAAGTTTTGAAAGTCTTCTTTCGTACTTGTCTTTGCTCTGTCATGGCTGCACTGGTATCCTGAATTTAAAACATTTACTTTTCATAGTCACTTTGATTCTAGGAAAAAGCCAGAAGTTGTTCAGTTGCAGATCTGGTGAATGAAGTGGGTGTGGACACACCATGATTTTTTTTTTTTTTTTTGCTTTTTGAGACAGGGTCTCGCTTTGTAGTTCAGGCTGGCCCTGAGCTCACTATGGTGCCCAGGCCAGCCGCTGCGAACTCAGCAATCCTCCTGTCTCTGCCCTCTCGAGTGCTGGGATTACAGGCGTGAGCCACCACGCCCAGCATTGTAGGATGCGGTGTTGATTGTTGGTGGGCGTATCTCCACGCCCAGCATTCTATGTGGTTACTGGGGATCGAACTCAGGACCTTGCGCTTGCGAGGCAGGCGCCAGAACCACTGAGCTACCCCTCCGGCCCACACCATGATGTTTTTGTTTGACAGAAATTGCCTTAAGTGTTTTCAATCGAGTTAGGACTTCAATTTAGCACATAAAGACTCTCATGAAGGAGGATTTCCAGAAATGCTTCAGAAAGTCACAACAGTGATGGGATCAGTGTGTTCAAAGTGAACACACATTTTCAGAGGGATTAATGGCAGTTTTACTGATACAGTAATACTGTACACTCTTTAAAAGTGTAATTTAACACTCACTGTATTTTGTGATCACCCTCATATAATTAAAAGTTGCTGTGAATAATCTTATAAAAGCATTTAAGTAGATGTATGTTTTTATTTTTCTGGGGTAAATGCCTGGGAATATAATTGGTGGGCTGAATGGTAAGTGTATGTTTAATCTTTAAAGAAACTTCCTGAGCCCTTTTCATAGCTGCTCTATACCATGTCACATTACCACTAGCAGGGGGTGAGTCGTCCACCTTCTTTCTGTCCTTGCTGGCATTTGGAACCATCACTGCTTTAAAATTTTAGCTGTTCTGCTGAAAATGTAGTGATATCTCATCATGCTGTTAAATTTGCATTTCCCTAATGGGTATTAATGCTGAACATCTTTTCATGTGCTTATTTGCCATCTGTATAATTCTGTTCAGTAAAATGTCTCTTTATGTCTTTTGCTCACAGACTTTAAAAAAAAATATTCAGGTCTGAAAGTTCCTTATTAATTCTAGATAGGAGTCCTTTTTCAAGTATGTGGTTTGCAGATGTTTCTCTGGATCTGAAGCTCATTTCTCCCTTCTTAATGGAATCTTCTACCCAGCCAGAGTATTTAATTTTGATGACATATAATTTATTGTTTTTTTTTTGTGGATTGTGTTGTTGGTCTCTTGTCTAAGAACTTTTCATAAGATGTTGTCTTGAATATTTTCTCCTAAAAGTTTTCTCATTTTATGTTTCACATTAAGTTTATGATCTCTTCTGAGTTAATTTTTATATGTCATGAGATTCAGGTCAAGGTTCTATTTTGGGTTTTTTTCTGGTCTATCAATAACCGGTTGTATTTGATGATAAGAATCCCATTCAGCCATTGAGTTGGTTTTGTAAACTTAAAAATCATTTGGGAATGACAAGATCGATCCATTTAGGTGCAAATGGAGACACCTGGAGGATATACTAATAAGTGAAATCAATAGATCACAGATAGGCAAATTCCAGATCTTCTCTTTGACATGAACACCTGTAGATGCAAATGAGCTCTAGAAAGTATGACAGCTTTTATAGAGTGGGGAATTTCCATAGGAAATTTGGAGTGGGAATGTAATGAGGGGAAGGAATAAGTATGATACAGAAAGAAAATAAAAGAGTATGTATAAAGGGGGTGGGGAGGTGTGGGTGGGTAGGGATATGGGTAAAAATGAGAATTAACTTGTGTCATATACTGGTACAAATTCCCCAATGTTATATGTGATTGTGAGATGTATATAAATTGTACCAATAAAGAATTCAATTAAAAAATCATTTGGGCATACGTGGGTGGGGCTGCTTCTGGGTTCTGTGTCTTTTCTGTTCATCTGTATCTCCTTTTGTTTACCAATCCACTCAGTCTTAATTTCTGTGGTTTCCTGACTCGTGAAATCAGGTCAAGCATTTCTTTTCTTTTCTTTTTTTTGTATTGAGACAGGGTCTAGCTTTATAGTTCAGGCTGGCCCTGAGCTCACTATGTAGCCCAGGCAAGCCTCGAATTCAGCAATCCTTCTGCCTCTGCCTCCCGAGTGCTGGGATTACAGGCGTGAGCCACCATGCCTGGCACTGTGGTATGTGCTACTGATTGCTGGAGGCTGTTAGTCACCATGCCTGGTATTGTTGTATGTGGTTACTGGGACTGAACCAGGAATTTTGTGCTTGCTAGGCAGGTGCCAGAACCTAAATCTCCAGTCCCCATTTTCTTATCTTCAAGGTACTGAATAACATAAACTTCTGATGGTTGATTTTTGATCTCCCTTTACTGTGGTCTTTAATTGACAGCTTCTTTCAGCCTGGCCATAGACAGTGAGTTAAGACCTCTACAAGGACCAAATCCTTGCATCTCTTCATGTTTGGCATAAGTGTAGCAACTGAAGGGTGAGTCCCTTTTCCAAAGCAGAGATGTTAAAGTCAGCAAAGTTTAATGATGGGTGAGGAAAATAGGGAATTAGGATCTTCATTTTTGAAAAATTGGATTTATGATTTGCTTTTCATGGGTTGCTCTGGAGAAACATTGGTAAATACAGTACATTCTAGGCCCCAGGAAATTCCACGTGAAAAATTACAGCTTATCCCATTTCTGTGTTGTTCACGATAATCTGGCTGCATTTGTGATGATAAGACAGAAATACTCATGCAAACTACTTAGAGGTTTAACAGTAGAATATAAGTGAAATGATTTTCAGAAGGTAATTTCTAATGTGTATTTGGTACATAAATTGACTTTTTCAGAGATTTAAATGTTATTATTTATATCTAGTATAAGTAATTCATTTCAAAATAGGCACAGTAAGCTGGACAATTATAGCTTGTATGATGGGTACAGAGAGGACTTTTGTGCTGGACTTAATTATTAATATCTGTCAGCTGGATGACTAAAAGTAGCCCATGAAAATCAGGAATGTTTATTTAACATTTAACTTAAGAGAGAAATATTTCTCAAGGAATATACTTGATAATGTTTTGTATCAGTTAATGCTCCTGTATTTCATAATCTGTTTTAAACTTATGTGAAGTACTGATTTATTGAGGTGAATAATTTTAATATTTTGGCAAATCCAATTGTTTCTCTTAAATGTAGTGTCAGGAGGTTAGACATCTTTTTTGAATGTTTTATTTTTGAGGTTATTTTCCTCAGCATATTTTTATTAGACCATTTCTCAAGGAGTATGTTTTGCTTTATTGTTTCCAACACAGTACTGGTTTCCCCAAACCATTACATTTTATTAGGAAATTTTTTCTTAAAACCTTACTATTTGGAATGAAGTGCAAAGAGGCTGAAGCATGGAGTTCATTGTTCTTTATTGTCCTTACCCTACAGTTTTAATTGTTTTCCATTGTGCACTGCATTAATATAAACTCACCATATTCATATAAACCTATCATTTGGCCTAGTGAAGCTATGAGGAGATGGTTTGGAATCCTCTGTTTGGGTTTAGCTGTTTTTTTCTCCCTTTATTTTTTTTTTTTAATTGGAGCAGAATCTGTAGCAGGTTCTGTTCACCCATCAGTAAACAGCAGTCTCCTCAGTGTGATACAATCCATGGGAGGTAAGTCGCAGCCCACATGGATCACAGGATGTGGAAGCAGAGAGAAGGTTGGCTTCCTGGCAGTGTGTGGTCCGGGGTAGGAAATCATGCAACCTTTGATGCCAGGTGGAAATTCCACTGCTTACCAGTCAAGGTGGGTGTCCTGGTGTTCTGTGGATAGGCGGAAAGAGGAAGAAGAAACAGCTGAGGGAAATACTCCTAGTAGGAGGCCTGTGCTGGGTCCAGATGGCACTGGAGAGCCAGGGTTCCTGAGTATTCTTATCCGTGAATCCACTGGCAGCACGCAGGGAGGACACGCTGGAGGTTTCTTAAACTGTCTCTTTTTAAGCTCTTTGAAGGAAGTACAGAGCCTATTTGGATACTTGTATTTAAGAAAATTGGTGGAGTTTTTTGGCTTCCTTTTTCAGCATATGTCAGAGCATTTTAACATGAAAGTACTCACCACTAGGGATCCCTGCTGCTTCTGGAAGATGGAGCACATTTGCCTTGTGACCCATTTCTTCCTTCACCCCGCTGCCTACTGGAATAGACATTTGGAACTTGCAGTAAGATTCACAGAGAGAAACTGTTAAGAGTTAATGGCTGACCATAAATGTTGTTTTGAGGAATGGGGATTTTATCCTGGAGTGGATCACCTGTGTAAGAAACCTTTACTAAATATGGTGGGTGCTGCACGAGAACACAAGGATGTTTTGGATAGGCCCTCCCTTGCATGGACAGGCCCAATAGTGTTGGGTAGATAGCTCCCACTGCAACATGGAACACAGAATATGGAACATGGAACATGATAGTGGGCAGGGCCAGAGACCAGCTGCACAACTGTACAGTTAGTTGTACTTATTAACTCAGATTAGTATTAACTCATATACTTACTGTTGTGGTCAGGGTTTGCAAGGGAGTAGATTTAATTCAGGACATATAATTTCTAGGATTATTTTATAATATTTACCCAAAAAGTTAAATGCAGAGGAATGCAAGAGACCTAGTCACACACTAGAGACCCCAAGAATCCAGCCAATGGCTGGGATCCCACAGCAGTGTCCTGCATAAATTCGGCTGAAGGCCTAGAGTCCAAGGAAGTGATTTGAGTCCAGCCAGCAGCCTAGAGTGCACGGCAGTGTCTCATGCTTGTTTCTATTGAGGATCTGCACCTGCAAGGCCCAAAGGCCAGGGGTGGAAGCCAGAAAACCCGTGCCAGTGAAGTGCAAGGTTTGTGCCAGCAGGCTGAGGGATTTGTACTAGAGCCAGGAGGTGATGTTCAAGGTGAAGTTCAGAGCTCCCCTGACAAGAACAGCAGCCATTTCCAGCGACAGTGAGGACCCAGACTCCTCTGATGAGAGAACAGCCAAGTTCACATCAGGAAAACCAACTGCAGCAAGCTTCTAGAAAATCAGCAGCCTCCAGTCTTCTCCTCCAGTTCTCTTTCTGTGCCACTGGCAACAGTCCTCAGGTGGGTCTTCCACACCCAGACCATGCTGACTCAGGGCAACAGGGTGCTCCAAGTGGACCATTTAGTTCACCATACTTTCCCAAGACTCTTAATCATGTTTCTGTCTCTATAATGAAACATTCAAAGGCTTAGAAAAAGAGAAGGCTTATTTTGGCCCACAGTTTTGGAAGTTCCAGTTCATGATGAGTTTGCTGTGTTGGTTTGGGTCTGTACCATGGCAGAGATCAACTGCTCTATAGACTTGCATGATACAGAGCATCTAATTAATATCAATTTGAAAGTGATTTTAAGGCACTAAGATGATTTTTATGCTTCGGTTTTTCCTCTAATAGATTATTCTACAAAAATTTGCCTGTCTGGACTAGATGGAAGAAACTGATAGGTGGAAATAATACAAGTTTTAGAGTCAGAAGTATCTACTTTCATTTCTTGGTTTAATTGTTAGAGAAGGTACTTAAACCTTTCTCAGCCCTTTCTCTTTTGCATAAAATAAAATCTACTCCATAAAATGTTTATAACTTTCTTGGGCTGTACTAATTTCCTCTCTGCTGTTCCTGGAAGCTGGAGGGGGAAGGGAAATAATGAGATAAGATCATAGCCACAGAGTGTATTCCAGCTGTGATTCTAGAGTAGTGCCTGTGTGTGTGTATGTGTGTGTGTGTGTGTGTGTAAGTGATGCCAGAGGAAGAGAACACAGGGAAGGAGGGCAGTGTACCCAGGATGGAAGGTCAGTGAGGTACCTCTGGTGACATAATGACCTAGGGCCTATTCTCTGCCTGCCTTTATTACTTGCTGTTTCATCCAAGGATTGCCAACTAGGGTTTAACAACAGAAATTAATTTTCTCACAATTCTTAAGGCTGGAAGCCTGAGGTCGAGGTGTCACCAAGGTTGGTTTCTTCTGAGGCCAGAGAGCTTTCTCCCTGTACGTGTCTGTGTCCTCACTCATAAGATTAGAGTGAAGTCTACTCTAATGACCTTATTTTAATTTGCTTAACCTCTTTGAGACCCAATCTTCAAATTTAGTCACATTCGGAGACACTGACTGTTTGGGCTTTCACATATGAATTTGGGGGCACAGTTCAGTCCGTATCTCCTCTCATCTGGTGGTGAAGAGTTTTAAATTTTGTGCACTGGGGTTGTCCTTTCCTCCCTGGCCTTCATCTTGATGCTTCAGTGGAAAAGAAAGGAATGGTACTGATGTCACAAGGCCATGTTGGTTAATAGTCCCAGCCCTGCACAAGGTTGAGGGATGCCAATGGGACCCTGTCATTTTACTTGATGCCAGGAATGTTTGGGCTTTGAGAGGCAAGGTCAGTGGTTTAGTGTGGGAGGATGTTGGGCTTCATTTCCTATCTGTACTAGAGCCATGCTGCCTAAGTGCAGTAGAGATTGTGATTTTTTTGTTAGGTAGAATTGACAGTGGTGGACGATTCTGGAAGGAGCATGCACTGCTGATCTGGTGTTCGTGTGCCTCCGGGCCTTACCTTAGAGTGTCATGGCTCATGCTGGCAATAAGTGCTTCTCTTCCAGGCTTTATGGAATACTTTCATGACCACTGACCTTGAGAAATGACTTTTGAACTTGAATTTGTGGAAGATCAGAAGCTCCCTTTTATACCACAGCTTGGATTCCCAGCAGGAGGGGCTGCTTTAGGGAATTGTGTGCATGACCAAGGATCTCTTCTTCCCTGATGAGTTGCTGTTGCATCTAGATGGTCCCTGAACCAGTGAATGGGCTAAGAGAGACAGGCATCCTAACTAATTGCCATCACTGAGCTTGGTGGCCCTGTGTATTCACAGCCGCTCTTTTAACATTTTGTCGTTTCCATCAATTCCAGGCTTAAGACATACGACTCATTTCATTTTTGTTTGCTTTTTCTTCCTCTATCTTCTATTGCTAACTTGGCTACCTACTGGTGATGAATCATCTGATTTTACAGTCTAGCAGAGTCAGGGTAAAAAATGTAAATGTTTTTGTTTAAATGGAGATGCACAATGTAAGGATTAGAATGAGAGTGATTTACTCTTCAAGTACCGTTTGTGGAGGTAGATTTATTCCTAATACCAGGAGCACCAAAGCAGTTTTTTCCTTCAGCCCACAGAAATGTCAGTGAGCAGGAAATGGCTGGGTTTTGTTAGATGCCAAGAGCAGGAAAGGTGAACTCCCTGGATCTCACCACATGATCCCAAAGGAGATATTGACGGAGGGATGCCCCTAGGCGACTGGGTGGCTGTTCTGACCTCTCCCCACATTCCTCCTTCCTCAGTGGGCTTCGATGTGTTTTTAAAATGAGTTAAATAAACGTGACAGTATTTTAGTTTTCTGTCATTTTCATCTCAGCCTTATTTCTTAGAATAGAAAAAACATTCTAGTCAACTATAAAGAGGTAGTATTCACTGCCATTATTTCTCTGGGGTTAGTGGGTCAAGTCACTGTGTCTGGTGTCTTGGTCAGCAGAAAATGGAACCCAATAAGACCTTCAAAATTTTGAAGTAAAATGATGGCTACATTTCCATTTCTAGCTTTGAGAGAGAAGGGGAAATGAATGTAAATAAAGGGAAAATATAGTATAGGGCTTCGCTCCTCCCAACTGCTCTCCATTAAGGAGTGCCTGGCTGCCCAGACAGGCTTGGCGCCTTTGCGTTTGTGCACCGGCAGCCCTGTGGAGGCCCAGCGCAGAGGCCAGTGAGGTCTAGCCTCTGCCATGGTCCTTGTGATGACTGCTCCTGAATCTCTGAGTCTGATGGGGAGATGGGAACTGGTATTTGTCCTTTCCTTTCCTCCTTGTACTTTCTACACAGCCGGACCATACTTGCTGATTCTTTCAATAAGTATATAAATGTGCCTTGGATGCCTGCTGCTGTTGGGCATTGGGATGCTTTTCACAAAACTCAAACTTCTGTTTTTGAGACCAAACCAAGCAAAAAACAAACATATACCCAAACAACCAACCAGCAGGGGCACTGCTGTTATTTTATTTTTATTGAATTTATTGGTATATTTTAGATAGAATTTAAGATCACATTCATCACTGAGAATTTGTACCTGCACATGGTATATCTTCTTACTTTTCTCATCCCCTACCCTTTTTCATCCCCTTCCCCATTGTACATTAGCTTTGTTTCCAGTTTTTCCTTCCACCTTCAATTTTTTCCCTTCCCTTCATTCCTTTCCCTTGTTCCCCTCCCTAATCCCTCTGCCCCTTTGAACATTTTCTTCCTATTTCACAATATCTGTTACACATTTTGGTCCTCATTTATACCTTCAGTTTCTCACACCAAGGAAATGAATTGCAATTTATACATATGTGTCTTTTATTTCACTTATGAGTATCGTCTCAAGGTACATCCATTTAGCTGTAGATGTCTCAAGTTTATCTTTCTTTGGCTGAGTAATACTCCTTTTTATTTAAAAAAAACCCTACATTTTCTTTATCCACTCATCAGTTGTTAGGCTTTTGGGCTGTTTCCAAGATTTAGCTATTATAAACTGTGCCACTATAAATATGGGTATGCTTATGTCGCTGTGGTATGATACTGGTGTTATTTTTTATTTTTTTAAATTGAATTCTTTATTGGTACATTTTATATACAGCTCACAATCACACACAGCATTGGGGAATTTGTACCAGTTGTGACACAAGTTAATTTTTCTTTTTATCCACATCCCTACCCATGCCCACCCCCTATATACATGAGCATGTATACCGGTGTTATTTTTATACAGTATTCTTAAAGTGATAAATTGCTGCTCTATGTCTCAGGTTCCATTTGGGAAGTGGTGAGAAAGTGACAGAGGAGAGAGGGGGGGGCGAAGAGAGGAAGTGAAGGAGGGGGAAAGTGGGGGAGAGAGAGGAGAGAGAGAAAGAGAGGAGAGAGAGAGAGAGAAGAGAGGGAGAGAGAGGAGAGGGAGAGAGAGAGAGAGAAGTACATGGGAAAGAGAGATTGCTTTTTACTATCCCTTGAAGAGTGCTTGTGATACACTGTGAGGTCATCTGTGACATTGCATGTTAGTTTAATTCGTTCTCAGGGGATGTTTTGTAAAAAGCCATGTGGCCTTTGGTTATTTATTTCGGACTTACCTCTTATAGACAAATTTGAACTAGAACTGGACCAGTGGTGGCAAACCTCTTGGAGACTGAGCGCCCAAACTGCAACCTGGAACCCCCTGTGTATTGCAGAATAGCGGCCCTGCAATTAAACCTGAACACTGAGGTTTCAGTTGAGAAGAAACAACTGTCATCGACACTTGGCTGCTGGGGCGACATGGCTCCCTTGCTGACGGGGAGGGCTGTGCATGTCTGCTTGGCACACATGGGTTTGCCACCGCTGTACCAGAGTGAACAAAAATAATTTTCTTTCATAGTAACCCTCTGATCCCCTTGTCTGTCTGCACTGTTGGCGATGGGGATTGAGTTTCTAGCACCTGAGCTGTGGAGGGCACATTGAACCCCTAGCAAAGGGCACAGTTAAGTTCCTGCTATTCTGTCCAGCTTTGCTTTGGTGGCTGGCAGTATGTTCCCCTGAAGTTTAGCCAGTATGGGTGGGGTTGTCATGTGGCTCATAATAAATACCTTGTATTTGAGATTTTGTTTAGTATTTTTAATTACTTAGAAAATCAAAATAATCCTTTCTTGCCTGAATTTGCCTGAATAAGAAGAGAAGCCTCTTCTGTTTCCTAATAGCAAACCAAACCCTTATAATCCCACACAGCTAGGCTTTAGTCCACCCTCTAATTAGACTGACTCATGGGGAGTCACCACCCCTGGCTCAGTCTCCTTTTGCTTGCTGGGAGTTACCTTTTAGGTGTCCTCTCAGGGGACCCCTGTGCTTCCATTTGCCTCCAACCTAACCCATTGCCAAGGGAGTAATTGCATTCTATCATGTGAAATGTCTCAGACCGGCTTTTCTTAGGTGTGAGGAGCGCTAAGACCTGGGTCAGTATGTGAGAAGAAGCAGGCCCTTTTCTTCCCAGTCCTTTAATTTTCAGATCATTAGGTGCATTTCCAAATAAAACAGTATTATAAAAAGAATAACCACTTCAGGTTGTTTTGTTCCTTTTGAGTGCATTTTCTATTGAAAATAATTTTTGTTCAGTTCAATGCAGTTCTAGTTCAGGTTGGTCCATAAAAAGTAGTAAGTTAAGAGGATTGCTGAGTTCACGGCAGCTTGCCTGGGCACCATAGTGAGCTCAGGGCCAGCCTGAACTACAAAGCGAGACCCTGTCTCAAAATGCAAAAAAAAAAAAAAAAAAAAAAAAGTAGTAAGTTAAGAAATTTAAACAACCATATCATTTTTTAAAAAGTAATCTACTAAGAATTAATTAAATTCAAATGTCTCTTGTCAATTTTATAAATGACTCCACATTTTATCACTGACTCTCCTTAAGTGACAGTGAGTCCACATTACTTTTAGCAAATATAATTGCATTTTATTTTAAGAAATATGAAAAGGTCAGTAGTCTAAAGTAGCTTAGAAAACTAATTTATATTCTTTTTAGCTAGTCCCAGTGTATCCCACCTGGTGTTGAAATACACAAAGCAAATATAAAACTTGTGTTGGTGGGATTGGATGGTGCGTCTTTCACTAATCTCTGGTATTTTCAAAGTTTATTCATAACAGATAGGCTGCAGAGGTGAGTTTATTAAGTTAGCGTGGTTGACAGAATGATGGCCCCACAGAGGACGGTGTCCTAATCCTTAGAACTTGGGAATACATTGCTTACACGGCCGAAGGGACTTTGGAGATGTGATTAAGTTCGGGATCTGGGCTGGGATGATTATCCTGACGATCTGAGCAGACGGAAGTAATAACCACACAGTGATGATGTGAGGGAGGTTAGATCTGAAAGCGTCGTACTGCCGGAGTGAGGCCACAAGCCAGCATATGTCCCCTGAGTTCCCAGCACAAGTGCAACCCCGCTTTCAGCCTCTAAAACTTCAGCCAGCATGGCTGCACTGTGTTCAGACTGTCTGTCAGTGGCAGTTTGTTCCCGCAGCAGTAGGAAGCACTCAGCTGGCTGTGAAGTGTCACCTTTGCTAGGCACACGGAGAGCAATCTGCTCAGGGGCTGCATTCTCTCATCTCTACCCGAAGTGCAGTCTGTGATTCGATTTCTAAATGTGAGAAAATTTCCAGTTGCTGAAAGTTCAGAGAGACTATTTGGCACAGCCAGGTGTTGCACGAGGAAAGCTTAGTTTTGAGAAAGAAGGTTCATACGAAGCTGGGTGTTAAAGAGCCACCGTGTCACTTTCAGAATGGATGTGAGAGCATTGACACATGTGCATTACAGAATCTGCTCACATGAAGGTTGTGTACTTGGGTTTAATCACATACATTGTCTTCATGCATTTATATGAAGGACGTTTTCATTGGTAAAGGGGTGTTATATTTTGGAGGAAGATCAATCGAGTTTGAATTAATTCAATAGGGTTCGAATTAAGTGGCTAACACTGAACATGTGGTTGAGAAATAGACAGAACAGAAAGAAACCTGACATCAGCCATCCCCGTTCAGTCCAGGGTGGAAGGGAGCATATGACCTGCAAGAAGAATTGGCAGCTGCTAGCATGTGGCTTCTGTATCGAGCAGGCTGTTCTGGATTCTGTCGGAGGGATGGAAATGCTCTCTTGTGCTTTATTCAGTAAGCATAAGTTCCCTTAGGAAATAGCCTCATGAAGAAGGCACCTTCTCTGACATCTGAACTCAAAACTCAAAAATATAAAAACACCAGAGTCTGTTTTCCTAAGACTGTTTAATTCCTAAACCAGGGTCAGACGTGAACCCCTGTTTTCCTTCCTCTGAACACTTGCCCTTTAAAATCCAGACTTGTGCTGTCCAATATGGTGGCCCTCACCAGAGAGTCATTGATGGTAGGCGCCCTGGAGTGGGAAGCACAGCTTTGATGCCAGCACTCCTGGCTGGGGAGAAGGGACCGTGGGAGGAAGAGCGGGGAATCAACAGGGTTAATAATGGATATGAATGTATTTTCCATGTGCAGATGTTCTTCTCTTTTTTGTTTTTTTTTCTACCCCTCTTTGGCCTTAATTTGACACATAGATTAACTGGAATAAGAATCACTTTACCAAATTGTTCTCAAGTGTGTTTACAGTATTGATCTCAGGGAAAAGGAGATTATCGAGAAGACACACAACCAGGATTTGTTGTATCACGGGTGATGGTCTGTCCATGCCTCAGTTAGTAATGGGATAGGGTTGTCTAGTAGCAATAGGATGCTGTGAAGGTCAGATAAAAGTGATATAAAAGTGGGTTGAAATGTCCTTAGACCTCTTTGATGTCTGAATAGCCTTTCAGATGAAATGAGTGTTTCCTTGGAGGAGGGCATTGGTGTCTTTTCAGTTACTTCCATGTGAAAAGTTATCCCATTTGAAACCATGTCATTAAAAATGTAAAAATTCTTTAGTTAGATGTGGTCGCGCATATCTGTAATGTCAGGAGTTCGAGAGGCTGAGGCAGGAGGACTGACAACTCAAGCCCAGTAACTTTGTGAAACCCTCTATCCAAATGGAGAATAAAGAAAAAAATGTTTGTGGATGGAGCCAAGTCACCGCAAAGGCCCTGGGTTTAGTCTTCAGTCTGAGGGGGAAAACCTTCTTGCACTCAGGACACCATGTAGGTACCAGACAGTCTAATGAGTTCAGGACCTTTTCTGAGGCCGAGAGTGCCTGAACACGGTGACTTCAGTGCTCCTTGGTGGCGCTGCCCCGCGCGGCCCTCTGGGATGCACATCCGGCACTCAGCTGCCAGCCGCATGTGGCTGTTAAGTCCTTGAAATGGTGCCACCGATGGCCCAAAACTTTAATTAATTTACACTAAATTAGCCTCACTAGTGGCTGCCATTTTGGGTGATTTGAGTGGAGGGACTAGGCAAGGGCTGAGAACCTAGCTGGGAGGCTCTCGGGAAGATCTGTAATCACTTGGGACCTTAGGAGCTCATCGTGTGGCGTCCTGGGGCAGGCGCTAGTGAGACTCTCAGAACTTCATTATGTAAATAGGGGGCAGATGGTTCGGTCATGAGGCGGAGCTCCCTGGCTGTTCAACCTGGAATGGGCTGAAGGATGTAGGAGATCAAGGGTGGCTCAGAGGGACCATGATAGGAGCTTCTGCCCTGGGGTTACTGTGAGCAAACCCAGGTTGACCCTGGCCGGGTACCAGTGACTGGCTCAGGTAGCGAGAGAGTGAAAAGGGAAGGAGGGGGAGAGGGAGGAGAGGGTTTTCAGCTCTGAGAACTCAGGCCTCAAAATGAAAGATCAACTGGGCTTTGTCAAGTCCTTGGGCTCTGGGGAAAGAGCTGGGCCCTGGGCTGAGGGTGCTGGTGGGAATGGGCGTTGGGGGATGGAGGTGGGGGGGACCGGCAGCCCTTAGGAACTGGAGCTCACAGAGCAGCAGGGTGTAGGGGACATGGAGTGTGGGTGGCCAGAGGAGTTAACTGATTCTTTTGTTGAGTGACGGTGATGGTGGGGAGTTTCATGAAAAAGAGATGATCCCAGAAACAGAGTCCTGGGGACTTGGGTGCCTCTGTTTGGGGGGTTGGGTGGGGGAGCTGGTTGAGCCCCCCTGGGCTCCTCTCTTGTTCCTCTGTCTGAGCACAGATGCAGCTGGTGTGACAGACTGCGGTGTCCCCAAAAAGGTGTTTCCAATGAGAAAGGACCTTCAGGAGGAGCTTGGCCTGTGCAGGATCCTTGAGGCTCATCCTTTGCTTTCAAAATAATTGTCACTGAATTTACTGGTTCTGTACAGGCTGGCCGCCTGCAGTTGTCTTTTAATTTCCTCTTTAGACAAGAGTTGCTTCTGCTTTTATAAAGTTTTAAGAGTATATTCTGGGTACTGCTGACCTACTAAGTACTGAAATCCTGAGAGCAAAGGTAAGTATCCTTTGCGTTTTGGGCTGAGGAGAAGGGAGGGTGTTTATGGATACAGCCTTTGCACATGTGCTTCCTCCCTCAGCACTGACGGACCTGCACAGTGTGGCACAGCACACCTGTAATCCCCTCCTCAGGAGGCTGAGGCTGGAGGATCTCAAGTATGAGAACAGTCTGGGTCACATAGTGAGACCCTAGCTCAAAATAAAAAAAAGGACTGAGGATGTAGATTGTTACTCACTGGGTTTAATACCCAGCCCTGCAAAAAACCATAACAAAAAGTTGACAGAAGTGACCTTTTATCTACTTAAACGAAGCTTCTGTGAGTTTTACAAGTGCGTCATTTGTTTTTGTTTCGTCTTCCCAAACATTATTAGTAAATGCCTCAGGAGGTTGTCAGCCGAGCGCCTTGCTCTGTGCTAAACCCCAGCGGGCAACTCAGTGCCATCGTCCTGATTTTACCGATGGGTCTTTTGTGCCCCCGGGAGTAAGCAGCTTCTTCAGGCTCTAGCTACACATTCACATGTTGCAAACCAACACCACACATAAAGCAAACCTTATGTCCCTCCATGTTCTTTAAAGTTTTAGAGACGTAAAGGTATCTGAGACTTCCCGTATTCAGCCATGTTTCCTTGCTAAGAGAAGCCCGGCTTCATCTATGCAGCTGGAAGTCGTGCGGTCCAGGCTTGGGGGCTGCATGCATCTCCAGCCATCTCCAACCAGGTACTGTCCCACAGGCTTCCGCAGCAGTGGCCACTGGGCTGAATGACACCCTCTGGCAGGCACAATGTGGAAGTTACCGAGCGATCGCCTCCTCTGCGTCTATGAAAAGTGCACCCTTTCCCTAGGGCCGTGCTTGAAAGTGCTCTCCAGCTGAAATGTGTTATACAGAGGGAAAGCTCTGGAAATCATTATTTCAGCTGACAGCTGGGTGGGGAGCCCTCATTCCCCATCAAAGCAGATGCCCATGAGGTGGGCAGCAGTGTATGCTGCTAGCCTGTGACTGAAATGCAAGACCTGCTCTTCCTGGCCCTCAGAGAGGGACCTTTAGGGATTTTGTGAGGCTTGGGGAAATGTAAAAACCAGCTATTTCCACAGAGTGCTTCCTGCTGGGGAAAAGGGCCATGTAAAAGAGACCAATCAGGAAATAAGACGACACATAATAGGCCACGATTGCCCAGTTTAACATAATTGCCCAGAGGATCCTGCAAAGAGAGATATGAATGTCAGCTGGATGTTCTTGTGCTTGACCTTGAAGTCCAGGGATTTCAGGCCAAAGTTCAGTATGAGCCCTGGGAATACCAGACTCACTAGCACAGCTTTATTAGAATAGTTTTCCTTCCTCGTGCAGAGGTCTGAATCTTCAGATAAAATCTTGTAAAGAATTGGCTTATAAACTATCACAGAAAAATAATGGAGGTTATGGCCTCCAGGATCCTGGACGTTGCTTTGTGTTTTCTTAGACTTCCATGGTACTGGATTTATGGAAGGGAGGAATAAAAACCATGTTTGACAGTCTCTTCTTCAGCAGGAGAGACTTGCTTTTTAGCAAATGACATTAAGCAATGTCCTACTTCAGATATTTTCCACTGTAGCAAGAGCGCCCTTTGCTGCCCAGCTGCCAGCCAGGAAGGCTCATCCCGGGCTTGTTTGGCTTCAGGATTAGATCATATGGAGCTCTTTCTTCATGTCTTGTCATTTGTTTGAGATGTTCCTATTTCTCTTCCTCATTTCTAAACTATGAAGCTTTAGTTCTGCTTAAAAAAAAAGGAAAACCTCCCAGAAATGTGAACTTTTATTTTATTGTTCCTAGGAAAATAGTTTCTTTATAGCAATATATGTTGGGAAACAAAACTGGAAATTTAGAGTACTGTATAGAGGACCAAATTGTTGTTTCTCTGTTTCCCAAGGAGCTTTGCTCTTAGCTAAGGAATACATATCAATATCTGATTCTCCTCACTCCGCAGAGGTATCTGGGGGTCATATTGACTTTTTTGCTAGAAATGCCACCATCTTTAACTTGCTTATGAAAAAAAATATTGAGGGTTCTTAACTATAAAATACTTTGCCACCTGGACATAGGGCAGAAATGCCAAGAGAAACCAAATGGAGTGATCTGGGTCTTCTGTTCCTCTGTGGGTAGAGGCCAGCTCTCATGTCCTCTTTAAGTCTGTGTGACATGTTTGGAAAGCCTTTCTGCACCATGGTGTTGAATCAGGACTCTACACCCTAAAGAAATGGCAACTCTTGGCCGGTGCCTCTGCTCTTCTGTTGGAGCAAAGTCCCAAGCAAAAGCTTTTCAGTTGCACTTGTGATCTGAATCTATTTTAGTCACCCCTGTTTGTTCAAAATTTTACTAAAATTGGGGTTGACTAATGGTCTTCTTAAAATTGGATTGATTTTAGCCTGAGTATGTATTTTCTTTTCCTTCTTAACTTCTTCATGGTTCATGTTTCAACTAGTATGATTCATGTATTCCAGTGCAGAAAAAGAGCCAAAGTATGTCCCTTAGGTAGATAAATAAATAGAGAATGGAATTTTCTGGAGTTGCCAGACTGACCTTTTCCCTCAGCACTAAACTTGATGAAGCAATGGTACAGAGATCTAAGGCCTTTACTTACAAGGGGAAAAGCGAGATGTTTGAGGTGAAGGATTCAGCAACCTTGTGCTGTTTGGTTCCTCATTCCTGTGCATTAATTTCTAATAAGGGAGTGAATCCAGAAGCAGAAGTGATTTGCCTTTATTGAGTGACTGTTCAAATCTATTCCATTGCTTAAATCAGGTTAACTGAGAAAGAATAATGCTCTTCTACTCTGGTCTCTGGTTCTCTGGTATATTTATAGATGTTTCTGCTTATTACTTAGGTATTTCTCAGGCATTCTCACAATACCACCTAGTAGACCAGATTGGAAAGGATAAGATGAAGGAAAAATACCCTGCAATCAAAGCAACTTCCATTTTTTACTTCAGAGAGTCTAGGGGCATCATTAGAAGATCCTCTTACGCTCCTCTGGGAATTTAGGTTTGTAAACCAAGGATCACAGTGTTCTCTGCCTATCCACTGTCAGCGATGTTTGCCATAGCTGGGCAGCGGCGCCTTCAGGATGGGACTGGAGAGGTGGAGACGGTGAAAGGGCACCGAGTGCTCCTGGTCCTGTGGGGCTTTGTGCTGCTGTTGTTTCACTGGTATGCATTTGTATTTTAAATAAGTGCATTAGGTTGTGGTTTGAATTTCAAATTGAGTTTCCTTTACCATTTTTTTTATTAAAATGTATACATTATAATTTTTATACTTGAAGATAAAAATCAAGATTGACTCTGATAATCTTTTAGTCCTTATTCATTTCCCAGAAGAATGGTAGATATTCAATTATTCATGTATAAATACAGCATTTAAGACCTTGAAAGTGGAGAAAATTTGGCAAGTCACTTGTGCCATAAAATTTCTGAACACAGAAATGGGGCCAGCGATTCCATCTTCATTGATTGGTTGTGTGGTGTGTTTTTTGTTCCTCTGGCTTTATTGAAGTATAACTGATAAAAATTGTATAGTCAAGTTATACAATGTGATGTTTTGATATCATTGTGAAATGATTGTCACAATCAAGTATTTATGGTCTACTCTTTTTGTGAAGGTTAAGATATAACCAGTGTTATCTACATGCTCCACATTAGTCACAATAAGCTAGATGTAGAAACAACCTAAATGTTTAAGGATGGCTGAGTCGATAGAGAAAATGTGGCGCATATAGGCAATGTTCAGCCTTAAGACAGAAAAAGATCCTGTCATTTGTGACAATATGGGTGAACCTACAGGACTTTACACTAGATGAAATAAGCCAGGCACAGAAAGACGAAGTACTGCCTGACCTTGTTCATATGTGAAATCTAAAAGCCTCTAACTCTTCAAGCAGAGAGACTTGTGGTGTTTGGCGGAGATGTGGTGGGAGGGGGTGGGAAGATGTTGATCAAAGGGCTCGAGGTCACATCTGAAAGATTAAATTCTGCATATCTAATGATTCCACATTGGTGAAAGAAGAATCCATGTGATTTAGCACAGACCCTGCAAAACACCCATCGGAACCTGAGATTGTCTCTTCCTGTGAGTCATTAGCTATCTTTGCCCCAGGTAGTATGAGCCTCATTCCATACGATGAGAAGGGACCTGAAAATCAGCACATTCCTCATCTGTACTGGCACTGTCCACCCCCCCCAACAAATCAGTGGACCTAACAGTCACCTTTAAAAACAAGAAAGCACTGTGAACACTATAGAAAGGAAGCCAGAAAATGCAGTGTAATATAGTATTTCAATCAGCTCAGACCAGTGGTTGTCCGAGCTATGTGTTGACCCCATGTCCCTGGACCACTACAGCAAGCTGGCCTCCATGTCTGAATGCAGTGTGAATCCAAGGGCAAATTAAAAATCCTATGCTTTTCTAGAAAATTGTTTAGTTAGTACCATATGGCTTATGGTAAATCAATTGAACCTTCTTTTGTTCTGAAAAGTATTACTTCTCTTTTGTACTGCAGATTGAACACAGGGCCTTTGCACTCAGCATCCTTTGCTTTAATTTTAAAAAATTTAGAGTTTAAGACAGTGTCTCCCTAAATTACTAAATTGCTCAGGCAACACTTAAGCTTGTGATCTTTCTGCTTCAGCCTTCCTGAGTGCTGGGATTATAGGCATGTGCCATCACATTGGGCTAACGTGTTAGGTTTAGAAACAAAATTGAAATCATTGGGAAGAGAACTAGGAAAGGTCAGAGACTGAGTATTGGGCACTAGTCTAAGTACTTAATCTTTTAATCTTGTCTTCACATTCTGAAGTGGACCCCTGCATTTTACACAGATGGAGGCTGAGGCAGAGAGGAATTCTGTTGCTCCTGCAAGACTACTCAGCAGCCAGTGGGAAGCAGAGCCGGGACAGGAGCCCAGCTGCAGCCTGGGGCTTATGCTCTGTGGTGGCTCCATTTTTCTTGAGTGCCTGCACTGTCTCCCTCTGCCTGTGGCCCAGGGCCCAAGGGACTGCTCGCACCGTGGGCCTTCCACTTGCCCTTCCGGACTTTAAGAAATGGGTCCCACCTCTGTCTCTCTTAGGTCCTTACCGAGACGAGCTTGGGTGAGGGGTGGGAAGATGGCATGGAAGTAGAACAACGGTGAAAATGGAAAGGTAGGGAAGGAAGTGAGAGGTTAAGGAACATGGCTGTCCTTCGCTTTCTTCATCCACCCGTTACCTACCCAGCCCTCCAGCATGACTGCTGAACACACAGCCGCTGCGCCAGGAGAGGTCTTGTGTGGCTGGGATTCTCGGGCATTTTTGGAGCTGGGCACCCAGCCTTACCTTTGTGTCTGGTTCCCTGGAGTCCTCTGGTGTTTTTCCAGGCCCTCGTCCCCTAGGAAGGAAGGTGCGCCCTGTGTGGCACTTTGTCACCTCCTTTCCTAGGTCTTTTTCATGCCATCGTCCAGGTCCCAAAGGCTCCCCGGAATCTGAGCCTCTGGGTTCTGCTTGGTTTGTGGCCATGTGACGCGGAGGACAGCCTGTCTCCCTTACCTCACTTCCTAGGCACCGCGCTGGCTCTGGAGCTCCGTGAAGGTGCCTTTCTGGCCTCCTGTTGAGCTCATTGGCAGAGCAGGAAGGAGGCGGCTCAGTGAATAAGCAAGTTCAGGCCCTTGGCTCTGCCGATCCTTCCGTCAGACGCAGCCCTCCACTGGGAAATCACCTGCGCGATTTCAGCTGCTGCTTTTCTTACCTTAAAATAGTCCTCGCAAGCAAAATCTTGTGTCATGTAGTCACATTATGCAGCCTCATCATCGGCGAGGACAGTGCTCTCCTGAGACTCTTTAACATTGTTATTCCTGTGCTGAAAACAAGGCTCATTTCCACTTTTTTGTCTTAAGAGAATCTGCCAATTAAATAGGTATCTGTTGGACACTTACTAGGTCCTAGAGATGGTCAGAATCTCTCTCTGTCTCTGTCTCTGTCTCTGTCTCTGTCTCTGTCTCTGTCTCTCTCTCTCTCTCTCACACACACACACACACAATGGTACTTACTCTACCTGGCAGTACCAGACAAGTGCCAAACAGGTGGCACTCAGTTTTATAACATCACATGCACTGTTTTTTTTTTTTTTTTTTTTGTACAAAAGCAAAAACAGGTGACTTTACTGTGACTCTGAGAAGGGTCATCCCAACTCTCAAACTGAAAGCCTTATGTGCACAAGGCAAATGCTCCACCACTGAGTTATACTCCCGGCCCTCAGTGTGTGTGGGGGGGTATGTGTCTTAAAATATTCTACAAGATTAGTTTTTCATCTCTGTTTCAGGTTTACCCTTTGAAAAAAAAAAAAGTCAGTCAGCTACTTATATGTACTATGTATTTTGTCTAAGCCAGGGTGTGAGAGGAAAAGTGATCGGGCCTGTTTAGGATGTCAGTCCTTAAAGTCTACATATTCTTGACAGATGAGGTGGTTAGACCGCAGGGTGAGAGCCCTGGGGCTTCTCACAATGAATGTTACCAGAATTGAGTGGCCAAAGAGATGGCTGAGGGTCAGGGGCTGTGCACAAGCTTCCTGGCATAACGGGGCTGGGGTGCACCCTACAGGTGTCCAGGACTGAGCCAGGTGGAGGGACACATGAAGAGAATGACGTACTGGAGGGCATGTACATTAATTTACCTGGAGCAGAGGTTTGTGGGGGTGAAGGGGTGCTGTGTGTGGGTGGCACACTGGAGGGACGTTTGGAAGGTCCCAGATTTACCACTACCTGCCACCCTGTGCATATACGAATGTGTGGGCACACCAACCATCCTTCCTTGCTTCCCAGGCCAGATGCATTTGGGAGATTTACACCCAACTGCTCATTTAATAAAGTGGTTAAGTCACAGTGGGAGGCTGGGCTTCAATAAATAAAAACTCAAGTGTTTTCCTGCTGGTTTCATCTACTGCCCTAAGAGTGTAAGGGTTTTTTTTTTTAATATTAATGGGAGAGAAAACGTTTTGTTTTTATTGTCATGGGTATCAAATTTACCATTTTAAAGCATACAGATCAGTAATATTGAGTATACTCATGTTATACAACAGATCTCCAGGTCTTTTCACCTTGCAGGACTAAACCTGGATCCATTGAACAGTGGAGAGGAATTCTGTTTTTGCTGTAATACATGTGCACTTTCTAGGATGGCAGAACTGGGAACCTAACTTTGGATATTATCAGACTTCGTACCTGGGAACACAGATGTCTAGTGCTAGTAGGAGCTAAGAGACCGTACAAGTAAATTCTCGTACTGGCAATTGTGTGTAGTGATAGAAACTGCTTAGCGGACATTTTTCAAACGATTGTTTGGGTATCGGGGTCTGAGCCCTGCCCTGCATCCGGGAACCCCACCCTGCTGGGGTCGCAGTGCCTCCAGCAACAAGTGAGAAGGTCAGCGCCTGCTTTCCTGTGCTCTGCTGCCTGGGGCGGGCAGCTTGACCTGCGCACAAGCCAGTCCGATTCTGGCTGGGCCTTTGATCCTGTAGTAAGTACTGTGAGTGAATGGGAGGCAGGTGGATCCTATGCAGGAAGGTGCTGGGGATGCTAGCATCTCTAGGGTGTGCCTTGGCGGTGGGCCCTCTGGCCGTTAGTTCTTTTGGATCCTGCCCATTTTGAAGGCTTTCTTGGTTTTTCCAACTCAACTGGTCTCTGTTGTTTGCAACTGAGAACTCTAGTCCTCTCATCCACTTGTTCCTCTGGTCCCCATGCCTTTATTACCCTGGGAGGAAGTTCCTCGAAGGCTTCTTAGTCTCTTGTAATCTTCACTGCAGATGGATCAGGCTGGCTGGAAGTCATTTAGCCTCAGCACTCAGGAGGGACTCTCCTCTCACAGTCCCTCTCTCACTCTGTGTTCACAGTGGCGCCTGTGACCCATTATATCTGGAAGTTGGCTCCCTGCCTGTGACTTGGGCTTGGGGGATTTGGCTGTAGCTCCCTTGCATTGTATTTGGTACTTGGAAATAAGTGTCCCCATTAGTGAGAAGGGTCTGGTCATCCCAAGTCTTGAGAGCTTTTCATCATCATGCTCTGGACTATTTTCTTCCATCAAAGTTGTATGGCTTTTCCCATTACCTATGAAGTCTGGTTAGGTAACTGACTTGGTAATTCCACCCATAAATACCTGTCAGGTGCATTTTCTTTTTCTTGCCTTAGTCTAAGCCTTCTGACTTCTCATGGGTCTGGGTTTCATTAGGGTCCTACCCACGAGGTCTCTGCCCTCCAGTGTCTCTCCTGAATGGCCCAGGACCATCTTTCTGGACATCTGTTCACATCTTCCTTCCAGCCTCCTCTTCCTTAGGTCTTCTCTTGTGATTCTCCAGCCCAGTAAGCTGATCCACACAATTGCTCTACTGGGCCCTAACTTTCGTGGATTTGATGTTGCTATTCCCACTTTCCTAGTTTACCTGGAAAATCCCTGTGTTCTTTGGGCATCTCTTCTGTGTGATGACCTTCATGATTCTCCCAGCTGTCATTACCCTGTGGGAGCTGTGCCCACCTTCACAGAACTTCCTGTGTGCCTGCCTTGACTAGACCTAGCATGTGGGGAGGAAGGTAAGTTTCTGAGCACCAGCCAACACAGAGCTGGCTCTCTGTATGTTTACTGTTGTGCTCAATAGATGTTCAAGCTGATAATTTGTGCCTGCAGGATGAAGGCGATGAAGGTCTTACCATATTCCCTTCTCTTCAAAGGCCTCCTGCAAAGGTCTGACACTACTGCTGGGAATTTCAGCATTCTGGCAGTCTGTCAGGGAGAAAGAGCGAGTTGTTTCTGTGCAGAAAGCCCTCTGGAACTTCACAAATAAGGATTGCTCCTCTTGGCTTGTGAGTCATCCCTTCTCTTGGCAGGAGACTGTCGGTTCTGGCCACCACCAGGTGGTGGGACCACCTGGTTCTCCACGTGCTGTCTAGGAAGCGTTGGTGGAGCGCCGAGCTTGCCCTTGTAGGGCTCAGGTGCAAAAAGAGACAGCAGGAGCCCCATTGTATGTTAGAAAGCTGTGGGGTAAAGTGAGGAGTGGAAAGGGTTGAAGGAGGGAGCAAGCTGGGATTTCCAGGTTCTTATAGGTGAGGTTTCTCTAGGCTGTGGCGTGTGAGCAGGCCTGAAGGGGGAAGGGTAGACATAGGGGTTGCAGGCCTCGGGCGCAGGCAGTGCAGGTGCCTAGGTGGGAGGGATCTTGCAGACCAACAGAGCAGAGGATCTGTTGGGGTACTGGGAGTAGCAAAGGGACGAAGGGCGAGTATGAGCCAGGCAGATGGGGCAGCCTGGAAGGGTGTTATGGACCAAGATTTTTCCTCTTGCTGTCAGAAAGTTATTGCAGAGCTTTGAGCTGAGTGATCTCTCGTTCCAGTTTTCCTTTCAAAAGGGGTTTTCTGATTGCTCTGTCAAGACTAGATAAGGGCCAATGAGGAGGCCAACTCTAGGCCCCTGCTTAGGTTAGGCACAGCAAGCAGTTCGTGGTTTATAGATGGCACCTTCTCCTGGCTACCACGCACGATGGCACTAATCCCATCCATGAGGGCTCTGCTTTCATAACCTAACCACCTCCCAGAGGCTCCGCCTCCTGGTGTGATCTTCTTCAGACTAGGATTTCAACATAGGAATTTTTAGGGGACATAAACATTCAGACACATGGAAGATTAATTTGGATTAAGAAATCTGGGACTAAAGAAGGATGATTTATCAAAAATAAAACAGAGTAGCCCATAAAATAATGACATCAAAATATGAAGAGCAGTGCCGGGCATGGTGGCTCACGCCTGTAATCCCAGCACTCAGGAGGCAGAGACAGGAGGATTGCTGAGTTCGAGGCTTGCCTGGACTACATAGTGAACTCAGAGCCAGCCTGATCTACAAAGTGAGACTCTGTCTCAAAAAAAAAATATGAAGAGCAATGCTTACTTTATATGCCTTAGCAGAGAAGTTATGGGCAGTCTACTATAAACGCCACAGCTGATTTGGTGCATTTTAGAAGATGTTATAGGATCTCACTTCACTGCAATTCTAGTTTGTCTGACATACTGTAAACTCACCTTGCTATGGTACTAGTAGGGGTGTCACATGCTTCAAATTCCTGAGTTGATAACCTCTACCTCCTGATTTGATGGGAGAGATTGAGGGAACTCTGGGCACTTGAGTGTAAAATGCTTTGGGGAACTCCTTCGTAATGCACAGTCTCATGAGATCTTAGTTCTGTCAATAGCACTTTATGGGCCTCACACAAGGGCTGCTCCTGTACACACACAGACTGTTCCCTCCTTCTCCAAGGTAGACTCAGATTGTCTCACGGCAGGGCTCTATGCTCGCTAATCTTCCTTTATTTATTTATTTTTTTCTGAGGAAAATGTTTTCATCTTTACCTCACAGCTTCTCTGACTTTCCCTGTGGGAATGATTCAGGCTAATCTTGTTAGTACTGAAAACCTCTGCAGAAACTGATTCAAATCTACCCCAGCTTTGTTTAATGGGGACCTCAAAACTAGAATATTCTTTAACATAACATATCTCCAAATTTGTGGGCCAGAAGACTCATCCAGACTCCCGATTCAGTTGTCAGGTTCTGATTTAGAAGTTTGAAAGCAGAAGTTCTCAAGGGAACTGTGTCTTTGTCAGCCTTCTTGTCTCTGAGGTACAATTCCCAACACTCAGAACCCTAAGGAGAGAAATTTGATATGGTTCATAGTTTGTGGGAATTTAGTCCCTGGTTGGCCAGCTTCAAGTCAGAAACATCATGGCAGAATGGAGTAGTGAAGCAAAGCTGCTTAGTTCATGGTTGCCAGGAAGCAGAGCAGCGGAGGAGTGAATGAGGGACTATACTTTACAGAGGACTGAAGGTCACACCTCCCAGTTCCCCCTAGACACACCCAGGAACATGCTTTCCTACAGTACAGTAAGTCCCCAGTTTATAAACTCAGAGTTGCAAACTTTCACAAGTACACTGTATAAGACTCACTTTATCAGATTATGAATGAATCTGATTTAGGAACGTCTTCCCAGGATGGAGCTCATTCATAAATTGGGGCTATACGGTAATCTGGTAGGTGTTTCTAAGTCCAGTGAAGTTGACATATCAGAATGGCAGTGAGATGCATGCGTTGGAGATATCCCAGAGATCCAGCATCTAATACAGTACTCCTTTTTTTCTTGCCTAGATTCTGAGTAAATTGAGAGAAAAACAGTGACTAGGACAAATGGGAGGTTAAAATGGCAAGCCTGGCTGCAGGATGATGTGTTCAGCCAGCTAGCCCAAGAGACCTGCTAATTGAATTTCTGGAATGATGCTGACTTAGGAAGAGGCGCCAGCAGACCCCCCCCTCCCACCTGGGGGGCAGAGCCCTGGAGGGCAGTGGAACCTCCTCCTGCGGAAGTGCGCTGCTGAACTCTTGGTGAGAGCAGGGCAGCATCCAGCAGAGGCTCAGGGGCTCTTTCCGGTCTGTCAGTCCCTGGGAAGGACCAGAGAGCCTAGGAGTATACGTGGCACTAGATGGGAGATTCTTGGTCCTGGGAATCAAGAGTGATTTGCGTGGTTGGGGAAAGCTGGGACGTAGGTCTGAGGAAGCTCACAGAATGGCCTCAAGCTCTGTGATTTGGCGTTTGTAACATGTCTGAGCATGCTCAGCTTGTGCATTTTAGGTACTGGCTGTTGAACGCAGTCGGTTTGGTTCTGAGATCTGAACTTACAATTTCGGCCACTCTGTGTATGTGTGTCTAACAGAATGCTAGGGAAGGATGAACCAAATCATATAAAACACGTGCATATAATGTATACTCATAGTTTGAAATAATTTTAGGTGGTGGTTGCAAAGAAATGTACAGAGAAATCTCTGCACCTCTCTAATTGAAATGTCTTTAAAATGGAGAAATATATCCACAGGTTCTGACGAGAACCTGTAGATGTAAATGAGTTCTAGAATGTATGATAGATTTTGTAAAATAGGAACTATTCAAAGGGAATGTGGTAGGGGAATGTAATGGGGGAAAGAATAACTATGATTTGGAAAGAAAAAGAAATAGCATATATATAAGGGGTGGGGGGTTGTGGGTGGGTAGGGATATGGGTAAAAATGAGAATTAACTTTTGTCATATACTGGTACAAATTCCCCAATGTTGAGTTTGATTGTGAGCTGTATATAAAATGTACCAGTAAATAATTCAATATAAAAAACTGAGAAATATGATTTTAGGAGGCAGAAAAAGTCCCCTGACTCATTGAATTGATAGAGACACTGCAGTTAAATTCAAATAATTACCTTGAAAAGGAAGGTTTCTCTTTTTTTCCCATTGATTTTTTTAAAAATGTGATGTTGACTGTATGTTTTGGAAAATCCAAAAGCAATATCTTGTTATCTATGCTCCATGTCCCCCAGATCGCTAAGCATGCTGAGACTGTTGACTGTGCAAAAGGGCCTCTGTGATGGGGCTGGCAGGGGGCACCTGCTTCCTGTGGGTGGTATGTGGGCAGCATCTCCTCCAGCGGCGCCTGACAGTAGGGGTGCAATACAATTGATTTGGGAAATTTCACAGGAACATTTGCTAGGGTATGTAGGGGAAACAGAGGGCGTTAGATGATTGCCAGCCCACTGGCTGGCTGCCTTTGGGGAGCATCACCTCCGCGAAGGCTTTTTGTTTTACTTGTCATCGTCACAAGTTTAGTGCTCACTGAGCATGTGACCTGGCTTGGAGAAGCCAGAAAATTCCCCAGATACAAGGTTCCGTAGCTCGGTCACAAGGTGACCAGTACAGTGCAGTCAGCTGTGGCCACTTGGGAGGCTGCGAATTTGGACCCCCCAGCTCTGGTTCCCAGTAGTGAAAATGCCATGTCCTGTGCTAATGCTACTTCTAGAATTTAAGACAATGGGATGTAATCTGAGGGATTCTCCAGTTTGTAACATGATCCTTTGGAGGGCTTGTTAAGATGCACATTTCTAGGGGCTGGCCCTGGTGTTTCTGACGGGGGGGGGGGGGGGGGGGGGGGGGGGGGGGGGGGGGTGGTCTGGCTAGACCCTGAGGGCATTTCTAGCAGTTCCCTCATGCAGGTGATACCGCTGCTCCCACGCTGCAGACCTCACTTTGAGGATCACTGCTCCAGCAAAGCTGGGAAGCTCATCTCCGGTAAGCACACACCTGCTGCCTTTCCAGGTGAGAGTGCGCTGGGTGGCCGTGCGTCCTCACACCTCACCTTCATCCATCCCTCTTAGTACCTGAGCTCTGAATCCTTCTACTGCGAGGCCAAAAATTCTGTGAGAGATTAAAGTAGAAATATTTGATGTGGGTCAACTTGGCATTTGTGTGTTTGTGTGGTACAGCAGGGGCTTTGCCTTTGTTGCTTAGTCCCCTGAATTAGGACTTGAGAGAGCTCGCTGACATTGTCAAGGTCATTTGTGATGCTGGGTCTCTGACTCAGAGCTTCCAGTGCTGGGATGTCTTCCCTTTGGATTAAAGTCCTTCCCAGGAGGATTTGGGTCCTCTGTGAGTCTGCTTGGAGGGAGGATTAAATAAATACAGGTTTGTTTAAAAGTTCTATGTCAAGTTCCTACAGAAAGGGAAAAGTTTGGTTAGGATGATGATCATAGCACTGTTTCCTGAGTTATTTGTAGAACTGCCTGCTTTCCACCTGTTATATTTGTCCTTTCTCTCAAATTCAGCAGAGGAAGGAAGAGCAGTTACATTTATTTGTGAGAGGAAATGACTGTAATTCATTCCAGTCCCTTTCCTTACCACAGACCTTGGGTACAGCGGAGCACTGGATGGTCAGATAGATGGTGGCCATTGCTTTGAGGATGTGGCCCTGTGCAGAGGTCTGGAGGGAAAGTGAAGGTTTCAAGTTCTGAGTATGAAATGGGCACAGAAATGGGAAACTGTCAGGGAAAAGACTGCTAGCCTTTGGGTTCTCTTTCTTCTTCGTCTTCGTCTTTTTCTTGTCCTTTTTTTTTTTCAGCGGTGGGGATTGAACTATGCCTTATGCTTCCAAGGTAGGTGTGTTACCTCTTGAGCTAAATCCCCAGCCTTCGTTTATTGCTAATATTTGCATATTCTGAGAGACTCACAGGAAACTGTGGAATTTGGGGTCAGGCAAACCCACCTGGCCTGTGCCCTGATAGCATCCTGCACAAACTGGAGCATCAGGAAGGCCTTTCTGAGTTGGGATTGGATTTCTTGGAACTTATATAGCAGGGTGACAAAATGTGATTCATTCCATGGGAGACTCTGTGACGGCGGTGTGCTGTGTGGTACCCCAGGGGCACCCGACCCCACCCAGCAGGCTATCAGATGGACACCACTCATGTGGTGGGGGTGGCCAGGTGGGTCCTGGAGAGCTGTCAGATGATTACACAAGACTGTATGGATATTGGGGCCGTAAGGGAATGGGGTCAAAGTTTTGCTTCTATCTCTGTCTCTGCATTTTAGTTCAATTGACCCCTTTTGTTTAGCTTTTCTGCTCTCTCCCCCCAACCCCCAGGATATACCTTAGGCAGGGAAAATGAACTTCTACCCAGTCCTTCTTTCTAAACTTTAATATTAAAAAAAACCAACTAATGGCTCACCCCTGAGCAAATTTCTAGGATTAAATGTATTAATGTTTTCTTCTTTTGATACAAGGCTTACATCTCCACCCACATATAGGAATAATTACAGTTTTAAGTTTCTGGGGACCCGTGTTTATTTGATTTAATCTCTCCATGAGGATATAAGCCTCTTAGGAATGGTTACCATGATTCTTCTATGACGTGCAGGGGACTTTTAAAATAACAACTGAGTTTCTGGCTTGCATTTAGTTTATACTCCGTTGTATAACTGGCTTTCGTTTTTGTGTTTGTCTGGATTATTCTAATCCTATATCTCCATTGTTTGATTTTTTTTTATCCCTACGTGCTGTACCTTTCAGGGCATGGCATTAAGTATATGTTTAGTGAAGGAGCTCATCATGGTCACGTATTGCAGCAGTGTTCTGTGCCCTTGCGTCGGCTGCATTCTCGACAGGATGCCCTGCAGGAACCCAGGTACAAGTGTCTTCTGAGGTTTAGCTCTGCGGAGCTCTGAACGGGGGCCTTTGTGCTCTACCTGGACATGGGGCCTTTCAGGCCTCTGGCGCATGGTCTTGTCAGGTGTGCTTGATCCCCAAAGGCTAGAATCACAATGCACTAGTTTTTGCACTCCACAGCCCCTGTGTCTCAGTCCTGGCCTGATGTCTGCACTTTATATACATGTGTGGAATGGAATGGATTGGAGGTAAGAACCAGAATTTTGCAGGCAAAGGGATAGAGCAAGTGAGAAAGTAGAATTCATTTGGTTGATACTTATCTAGGGATAGAGAGATACCTTCCAATCACGTTGATTTAAACATCTCTGAGTGTATTGTTCTGGAAGCTTATGAAAGAACAAAGTCTGGCATTGTGTGGTTAGCTCCTATTGAAGGGAAGGTTGTGAAGGGTTAGGGCCTCGGGCTCAGGAGGAACAGGCGGCCTTGGCAGGTTACCTGCTCCGTGTCCTTCCCTCCCCACACACGCACATGCCTTGTTCCTTCTGCCTCTGCCTCATCTTAGCATGTGGCCTTGCGGATGGTCTTGAAGAAGGAGGCCGAGGCTTATTTCACCAATTAGGGAGTATTTAAAATGTAGATGTCCCTGGGAAAAATTATAATGTAATTATAATTTACATTAAATTATGTGGAATTGATTTTTTATTAGACATTTTCTTGGGGGGGAGTCAAGGGTCCAGTGACCCTCGGGGATGGACTGGGCCTGCTTCATAATACCAGGACTGGCCTAGTTGCTAACAGTTCTTTGTGTTTTCTTATTTACTAGAAACTCTATAAATTTTAGATATTAAAAAATTCTTTAAAATTTTAGCTATATTAAACCATTTAATAAGATCTTTGATTAACAAGATAGTGAAGCCTTTGAAAGTGATGTAATGGGAATAGTGATTTCACCCATAGGAAGCGGTACTGCATAAAAGATCGCTCGGCTCATAGAGTGTAAGAATAGACTGTTTTGAATTCAGATGTAGAATGTAGATGTAGACAGTTTTGAATTCAGATTCAGGACATGGAGATTGTTATAAACTTGGAAATATTTAGATTTAAAAGCTGCTACTCCAGGGCTGAGGACATAGCTTAACAGGACAGGGTTTGCTCAGCGTATGCAAGGTCCTGGGTTGGATCCCCACCATTGAAAAAATAAAATAAGAACAGCTTGAAAAAAAAATTGCTTTTCTTTTAAAAGGCTGCTACTCTTACATTGGCACGACTCTGGGAAATCCTCTGAGGAATGCTGAGGGATGAAGCCCTAGGGCAGGTAGAACATTACTCCACCGGGAACATGAATTCAGGTAGTGATGACCCTCACAGTCTGGCCTTGGGCTAAAGGCCCAGCTTCCACCACAGTGTGGTCTTGGGCCAGTCGCCCCGCATCTCTGACTCTGAGGGGCTCCCGTGGTCTGGCAGGGGGTCCCTGTGTGCCGGAGCAGGCATGGCTGCTTGAGTCATGAAGGTGCTGTGTGTGCAGAGGGGGGCACTTGAGCCTGAGGTGTTCTCGATGGTGAAGTTGTCTATCCAGGACACTGGGAGAGTCACTTCCAAGTGATAGGACTTGAAAGGGGCTCCCAGCCTTTGAAGCCCCAGTTCAAAGGAGGAAGGACACCCTCCTCCTCAGGATGGGCCACAGCTGCCTTGCTCTGGGGTCAGGGCGGCTCTTGCTGAGGGTGGGCTGGTGCTTCCCTGGCACAAGTCATGTGAAGGAGGAGCCCTGTCTGCTCCAGGGGCACAGGGGCAGCAGAGCCAGGTCAATACCAAGGCCACATCCGCTCAGCCTGACTCCCTCGGGTCATTAAAAGAGAAGCATTGGAGAGGGAAGCCTTTTAGGAAGGCCGTTTAGGAAGTGTGGCGGCAAGCTGTCCCTGTGAAGAAGAAAGCTGATTTCTGTTCAAGTCAGAGGTTCATTTCCACAAAGAAAATATGAAGGCTAGGACAGTGGAACTCGGCTTTGACTGAAGGAAAAGGTGAGGAGGTAACTGTCTCTCTTGGTGAGAGTACACCTGTAGTCTCAGTACTTAGAAAAATATTTTTCATGGTACTAGAGTTTGAACCAGTAGATATATCCCCAGTCCTTTTTTATTCTTCTTTTTTATTTTATTTTTTTTTTTAGTTTGAGACAGGATCTTACTAAATCAGTAAATTGCCCAGAATGGGCTCTACCTTGTGATCCTCCTGCCTCAGCCTCCCAGAGTTTAGGAGTACAAACCTCAGTGCTTTCACAGCTGTGAACTGTCACTTCAAAAATGAACTGAAAGGCTAATTTAGAAAAATTTGGAACCGCTCCAAAAAACCAGTTTTTTAAAAATCAGGTTGACTCTAGATAGGAAGATTGAATGTGATTTTGATTTTACAAAATGGCTTTATTGGATTTTATTGCTTTTAGTTTCTTAACTCTAAAGGGCTGCATTTTTTTTCTCCCTTTTTTCCTGTGGTAGGAGTTAAACCCAGGATCTCCCACGGTGGGGGTAGGTAATCTACCACCAAGTCCTAGCCCCAGCCTTGAACTGCTCCCTTCTGTGTTTTCTCATCTGTGGCTGAGATGGGAAAGAATGCAGACACAGGAAAAAAGAGAAGAAAACTATGAGGAGGATTTAGTAGGTCAAAAGATGATTTCCGCTGGTCTAAAAGGCTGAAATTAGGGTATCTGCATCTGGGTATCTTTCATTTAAGAATTATAACTTTTCAGTATGATTTTGCAAGCCTTTGGAGATTGTCACAAAACCATGCCAAAAGGAGACAGCAGATATTACTCTTCCCTTGCTCTGCAGAGTGGGGGCAGCCAGCGACTGCCACAGACCCAGCTGGCATGCACGGCTGTCACTGGGAGAGCAGAGAAAGGTGGGAGAGTTGTTCCTGGCTTTCTTCCTTGGGGACCTACTCTGTATGCCAGAGACTGTTGGCAGGCCTTGGAGAGTACAGCGGGCTGAAACACCTTGCCTGCCCAGCGAGGTTTAGTGCGGAGGCACATAAAAGAGGAGCTAAATACTGCTATGTGTGTATAAAGAGGATATATGGTGTCGATTTATTTATCCATTACCAATGATTGTCTCACATGGCCACGGAGGCTAAGCAGCCCTACAATCCACCCTCATAAACTCTGGGCCCAGGGAAGCTGGTGGCGTAGGGCTGTTTGTTCTCTTTAAGCCTGAACGGATTGGGTGATATTCTCCTGCATTTGGGATGACAGTCACCTTCACTGAGTCCTGAGATTGTAATGTGATCCTGTCAGCAGGAAATGCCCTCACAGACACCCCCAGAAGGCACTTGTTTATCTGGGTACCTTCATGCCCATGTGCAGTCTCTGTATGAAATTGACCATCCCAGGGTAGGGGGTGAGCCAGTAGCCTCCTCTCACACATGCCACACAACCTTGGTGTGTCTTCAAGAAAGACCTGGATCAAGAAAGTGCTGGAGGAAGAGGAAGAAGAGGTAAGGGAGGAGTGGGAGGGAAGAAGAGCAGATGAGATAGTAGAGAGACAACGTCTAGAACCTCATAGGCAACAGCGAGAAGTACCAGGCACTGCTGGTGCAGAACAGGGAGCTGGTGGGAGGGTGCAGGAGGCATACAGATCTGCTGTCCTGTGAGGTGCTGACCTGCTTTGTTGGCCAGCAGGGGATTGCATGGAGAGGACGACGCCATGTTGTGTTGCTAGGAGGATAAATAGGGTAGCACTGTGGGAGATGGAGAAGCTGAGTGGAAGCACTCATTTTCTTCCTGTTTGATTCTCCAACCAAGTTGAGTATTTCTGGATTCCTGCAATGAAATTGAGCAGGGCCTCAGGCCCCAGCCTGGGATTTAGTCTTTAGGAAGTTTAGGGTCCACGACTGGTTGGCTATAGTTTCAATTTTCAACCTTTGTGTTTTGTAATACATCCAAATACCTGTAAGTGCTTGTTCTATCCTTTCCAAAGAACCTCTAATAACATTCATATATGTAGGTACATTTTAAATTGAAGATTGGAATTTATTTACTCCTTGAGAAATATTTCGAGAATTGAATTTTCCCAGGGGTGTCTTGAACTTGGGCTAGGAATTACCATCATGGAGCGCCATGTTCCTTCCTGGCTCTAACGGAAGTGTCTGACCACATCTGTTGTGTGCACTGTTGTCACAGTGGCAGCTGCAGGCGTTTTGTAGATAAGAGTGTATAGGTGTCCGTGCCATCATTTGGCACCTGCCTGAGCTGCATCCTGGATGCTGTGTTTGGCCCTGGGTAAACCAAAATAAAAATCACTCCCAGTCTCCCTATGCCAAGGGGTGGGCTCACTGTCAGCGAAAGCTTGCTTATTCTGTAATCAAATTCATGAAGAGAAAGTTGAATGGTGGTGTCAGGGAAGGGGACACTGGGAGTGATGAATGGGAACAGAATTTGTTTTGCAAGGTGGAAGACGTTCTGGATTTAGATGGTGGTGATGGTTGTACAGCGATGTGGATATAGTGCCACTTAACTGAATGCTTCAAGTTGTTATGATCGCAGATTTTATGCTAGGCAGATTTCACCACAAAGTGAATCTCCTTCCTGAAAACTTACGCCTTTGTATGCACATGTACATAACTTAATTACTTGCAAAGTGTGTTCTGAATTTATCATAAACACTTCAGGAGGTCTTGCTATCTTCAAGAGAAAGTGAGGAAGCTAAAGCTCAGAAATCTTCAGTGCCTGAATAGACAGTACATGGTCTATCAGGGGAGAAAAGATTTTTTCTCTGTTTATTAAAACAATAGCTAACACAAGCAATATTTCCTAATCATCCTTGAGATAAATTTACTGCATGCATATGTACATATTTGTATCTATGTCTCTCTCTATATATCTACACATATATAATTTGTAATTTATTTAGAAAATCATAATATTGACCATGCTATATAATCCACAATTTTAAGCTTAATAATATATTGTGAGCATTTTCTTAAGTCATAAACATTCCTCAACTACATGCTTTTTCATGATGTATTAAATCATCATAACACCATTGAGTGATGATTGAATGATTGATTGTAGTTTCTGGACCTCAGGGCCTGGTACCTGCCAGGCAAGTGCTCTACTTTTGAGTTACAGCCCCAGCTATTTCATCAGTTCCCTAAGTCTTAGATAGGTAGGAGGTTTCCGAAGTCTAAAGGATATATACTTCCTTTATGGAAATGTTCAGAGTCAATGTATATGTGTGGTATTGGTTAGTTCAGTGGGATTATATCTTTATTTTACTTTTTTCTAGATTGTTAACAACATTATTGAAGTAATTATGGCTAAGTATTTAAAAGAGCCTGAACTTAATAGTCTTTGTCATGGAAAAAAAACCACATTTTATAGAAGATGTATTTTGAAAGAAACCACCCTGACTCTTCTAAAGAAGATTATCTCTGATGTGGGTGTGATAGGCTTCACTGTGTACTCCCAAAATTGAAAGGCTGAAGTCCTAAACCCCAGGACCTCAGAGTGTGACTGTTGGCAGACAGGGTCTTGGGGGGAGGGGCATGAAGGTCAAATGAGGTCATCCAGTCAGGCTCTAATCCAGTGTCCTGACTGAGAGGAGGGCTACTGGAAAGCTCAGGCCCAAAGGAAATGCTTCATAAGCACACAGGGAGAGCGTGGCCATCTGCAAGCTGGGGAGGGGCCTTCAGAAGGAGCAAGCTTCATGATACCTTAATCTCAAATGTCCAGCTCCAGAACTGTGATGAGATGGATTCCTGCTGTTTTAGTCACCCAGTCTTCAGTGCTTTTGGAGGCAGCCCTGGGAAACTGCAGCGGGTGATTGTTTCAGCGGTGCATGGTCACACACACACACTCTTCCTAACGTACCCTTGCTCGCCTCTGTGACTGGTCATGACAGTTGGGTTCCAGGTATCCGGGGACAGATGTCCAGGTGTGGTGTCAGATGGGCTGCAAGCTCCATGGCTGCTTCTCTCTCTAGGACTGTCTGCTGCTTTGGAAGGTCTCCCCCGGGTGGATGGCAGGAGAAGCTGGGGCAGCCTCATGGGGGTCGCGCTGTTTTACACTATTGTTTTGTGGGCTCAAGTCAGGGCCAGAGACACAGATGGCACCAAGGGGCTGCCTCCCGTCACCCTTCAGCCGCAGGGAGTCCTGGAGGAAAGCATTCATCTGACCCACGGGTCTGGCTGTTGGCAACATGTCTCCATCTTGACTTCCAATCACTGATGTTATCTCTGGCCACCTTTATTCACAGATCGGGACTTTGTTACATAGATTCTTTCCAGTGACCATTTAGTTCTCCTAACTTTTCTTTTAGGCAAAAGCTTTTTGGCCAGGGACTCATATATTTATTCTTAATGGCAGGGTCAGAATATTGAAATACCTATTTTTATGATCTCTGGAGTACAACCATTTAGTTTTGGCTCCTCTATTTGTTTTATATTCTTCAGCAAATTTATTGACTTCTGCAACTCTCAGTTTCCTCATTTTTAATAGTTTCTCATGGTGGTAGTCATTTTTTTTTTCATCAGGAGGATGGGCATGATGAACATGGCAATCTCTTTATGGCTTGTGTTACACGCCTGATACATAACCGGTCACTGTAATTGTTGGCTCCTATTATCATGTTATTTAAGCATCCTATAAAATGGTACCTTAGGAATTTAATGGTTGAGAAGTGTACTTTGAGTTCCAGTAACCATGAACTACTTAGCTTCTCTTAAATTTCCATCATAAATATAGTAAATTTGATATAGTCAACTAATCTTTGAATTGAAGAAATTTTTGTATTACAATCACATTTATTTAAATGTACATAGAGACCGTAGTCTACAAAATGTTCTGTATTTTTCTACTTGATGAAGTGCAGAATTGTTATGAGCCCGAAGAGACGATGCACAGGAAATGTGTACTACAGGTGAGGAATTGTGTAAGTGGACAGCAAATGGTGGGTACAAAATCCAGAGTCCAGAGGGAGGTAACATTGGCTTGACCTGATTCTCCCCTTGGTGGCCTTGTGACCTGAAGGAGGTCTTTTCTTCAAGCCTCAGTTTCCTCATTGGTAAAGTATAAACGAGAAAGTGCCTGCTGAGGGTTGTTCTGAGTGTTGTTCCATTTTGTGTTGTCACTGTTCTTGTCCTCTGCTCTAGCGCTCCACCATCTTTGGTGGCTGAGGAGGCACAAGGGCCTTCCAGGGTGGAGTTCTGAGCGGCTGGAACAGTCTCCATCGCGTGCTGGTGGCCTCACTGACAGGCGCGTCTGGAGACCCGAGTGGCATCATTCCCCAGTGGCACATTGTACCGCTCCTTCGGCTGCAGCCATGTCAGCAGAATGGTTCTCTTAGCCTGCAGGTTGCGGAATAGATTTCTGGGCAGACAGAGGCAGCTTTCATCTTATAGAAGAACCACTACAGTTTCTGCGTGCACTCTATGTGTATGTGTATCTGCACCTCTGTGTTTAGTTACTGATACTACTGTAGCACGTAAGTGATATGGTGTGCAGAGAGTGTGGTGCTGACCTGCAAGGTGGCCACAAAAAGGAGACATATCCTTGAGAGGTGAGCAAAATAGTAATTACCATCTTTCTGGGGTTGGATGTAGGTTAAGGAGAAAAATGAAAGAGGCCGACTGTGGCCCTTGGTGAGATGAGGAAAGAAAGAACACACATATTTTCAAATAGCATTTTAGTGCCAAGCACCATGGCTGGCATTTTACAAATGCCTGTCATTCATTAGAAGGCTAGCTGAAGATAGACAGGATGAGCACTTAACTCCTACTTTGCTTCTCACTCAAGGAGAAGACTATTTAGTGTAAAAATGTCTTTGTACAAAAATTGAAGCCTGGAAAATGTAAGGAAACGAGCCAACTCCAAATGAGTTGGTTTCCTGGTCTGGACAAATTGGTCCTAGGGTTTTTCCAGAATAATCTGTCATGCAGATTGCTGAACACTGATGAGCCACTGAGGGACTATAGAGGAAGGCAAGAGAAAGAAATGCAGAGAACGGAATTCCCCAGGTTGGGCTTTAGTGGTGTTGTATTAATCTCAGGTGACATTCTGAACTGATAATCAAATATATGTTCCATGAGAAAAGAAACAGTAATCATTAGCAGCCGCCATGGATTCCCTCAGACAATCATGGTGACCTCATTGGGCTGTTAAATAGCATTAGCTGGTCAGAGAGATTACTGGAATGTTGTGGACAGTAGGCTATGTAGATGCGGACATGGTATATTTGATAACATCTCTTTTGATATCCTTGGGGAAGTCAAAAAGTGAAATGCAAGAAAAAAGCATGCAGATAATGAGTCATTGAAGTAGAGACGGTATTAGTTCATTTGCTGTTTCTGAGGTAGTAGTTGAGGGTTGAGAGTTGAGCTCACCCTGTAGAGAAGCTTACCTAATCCTTTTGTGCTCAGTGTTTTTTTTAATTTGAATCTTTATTGGCACATTATATATATATACATCATGATCATACATGATATTGAGAATTTGCACCAGTATATGACACAATTTAATTCTCATTTTTCCCATTCTCCTACCCACCCTACAACTCCCACCCCTGTATATGTGTTTGTTTCCCTTTTTTATTACCATCATATTTTTTCTTCCCCTTGTTACTTACCCCTACACCCCATTTCCCTTTGAATATTTTCTATTAGACAATATCTACCATATATATTCTACAGTTCATTTACATCTTCAATTCTCATACCAGAGAAAAGATATGATATTTACACACTTGTGACCTATTTATTTCACTTATGAGTATTTCCTGAAGGTACGTCGTTATCATTCTTTGTGGCAGAGTAATACTCCATTTTATAGAAAAAGCACATCTTCTATATCCAGTCTCCAGTTGATGGGCATTTGGGTTGTTTCTAAGATTTAGCTATCATAAAATGTGTGCTCAATGTTTTTATCAGTGCTTTGGATGAAGTCATGGATGATGGGCTTATCTATTTTGTAGAAAATTTAGAGTTAGTTAAATATTAGCTCCCAGAACATGGGTGTTGCATTTGGAGGCTGGAGATGCTGACAGGAATAATCCACTTGAGAGGAAGAGGATCCCTAGGTGAGGGTCACATTAGCAGTGAAGCCCTTACATAAACTCCTTGCTGATTTGAAATGAGAAATGAATTTCTAAGTCAGGAGAGACTTAATGGAATTATGACATCTTCTTTTTAAAAGATGAAAGTGAAAAGGGAACATGCCCAAAAGTGATGGGATACAGAAGATAAATACAGACTTAGTCAGCAAATATTATGATCCCATTAAAAGATAGGAGAAACAGTTAGCTAACTTTTTTTTAAAGGATATTGCCTAAGTTTTGTTAGGTGCTGCAGAAATACTAATTTCTGTGATTGCAGACAAGCTTAAGCTATTTATAATTGGACCATCACCTTCTCAAGTAATTTTTATTGTGAGTTAACATGTTTTCTTCTTTAAAAATATTTTAATGAAAAATCTTATGTATATAAGAACTAAAATAAAGTTTCCATGGATTCTGAGATGAAAATATATTTATATCTTCCTTGAAGTTACATAATGAGCAAGTGTACGTGCTACAGTGATTGTGTATACTGCGGCTCTGCTGTGCTGCAGTTTTTGTGTGTGTCAATTGAACAACACTGTGCACTGATCCTGTTTCCACTCTGGATCAGCCAGACCTTCCGACCTGTGGTGAAAGCTGCACTTTGCATGGTGAGTCCTTGTCCTCTTGCGCCTCCTCCATGCACAACTGAAACAAAAAAGCCATGAAGTAAATTTTACCCTGTGTCTGATCTTCTCATATTTTCTGTTTTGATTCTGTTATTTCACTTAAAGTACTGGTGAAGCCCTTTGTTATTGGATTTCATCACTGGCTTACTTTAAAGCATTACTCTGAATGAGCTGTACATGTGTTGAATACTGTAGCTGTCCTGTTCTTCCAAGGAGAAATTTATTTACAAGATATCTCATCTTACATCACTGTGAATGATGTCAAGTGGAATATTTCCTGACAGAGGGAGAGCAGGGTTGGAGCGGGTGTGTCATAATCAGGAAGTGAGCTGGCATTTGGCCATTGGCTTAGGGACCTGTCAGCCCTGTTGTGGTCTGGAATTACAGGGGGAACTGTAGACTGAACATTTCTAATCTGAAAACCTAAAAGCCAAAATGCACCAAAGTCCAACACTTTTTGAACACCAATATGGCACCAGAAATAGACAGTTTCAGACCTGACCTCATGGGGTGGTTTGCAATCAGAATGCACAGAATTATTAAACATGTTGCATAAAGTTACCTTCAGCTTATATGTTTAGATTTGGGTCTGTCCCCAAATTCTCACATGTACTTGTGAACATTTGAAAATCTTGAAGAATATGCAAACCCAGCATTTTTGATAAGGGATATTTTAGTGCACTTGCTTACAGACTCTTTGAGTAGGAAGGAGCAGTAGAGGCCGTCTGTTCTGACTTCTCATTCATTTAAAAAGAGGTCATTTCTTTGGCCTTCTCACAGTTGACCATTCAGCATTACCTGATTACCTTTAGGATCGGGGAGCTCACTGTACTACATTATTGT